>JARYGA010055307.1:0-229450 GCA_030545235.1 Helianthus tuberosus
TTATCCGTGAAGTGCGTCGAATACATTCGATCACAAATTTGAGATATGCTCAGAAGATTGTTTTCCAGCTGGGCGATGTAGTTTACTCTTTCAAACATGATTATCCCATTCGATAAAGTTCCCTCACCAATGATACGACCTCCCTGATTACCAGCAAAACCAACATAACCTCCATTAAACCCTCTCACATCGTACAGCAGGGCTTTTATCCCTGTCATGCGCCGAGAAGCTCCATTATCCATTATCCAACGTGAGACGGATCTCGAAAGCTCCTGCACATATCACAAATATTTAGTGAGATTTTGAAGCAACCCAAGCCTCTTTCGACTCAGGTAGCTTGACATTGATGCGTGTGGTTTTGGTGTACAAAGGTGGAAAATTTTTGTCGTTCATTTTTAAACTTTCTTCAGAACCAATCTCAACCTCTTTGTATAAAAAGAAATCATTTTTAGGAGGTTGTCCAGATGATTGGTCTTTCTTTGCGACTTACTTCTTTTCAGAAGCATCAGACGTTTGTTTCTCAAGTTTCTTAAAATAATCCAAAGGTACATATGTCTCAGCCAGTTTGGTTGAAGATGAAGAATTTTTAGAATCAAACACCTTTGGTTTTGGAGAACTTGCTTTCTTTTCAACAGATTTTGGCTTCCAAGTTTGTTGAGACGAAGAGACCCGTTTGTAAAATTTATCAGTTTTAGTTACCGACTTCTTTACGGATTCTGTTTTGATTTTGGTGTTTTCATTTTTCAAAACTTTCTTCTCAACAACCATTGGAGCTTTGCCTTTTATGTCATCTTTCTTTTTCGGACTCTCGACAACCACAGACTTAGGCTTCGAGTTGGTGCACTTTCGTGCAATGTGTCCAACTTGCTTGCATTCGAAGCATGTTCGGGTGTTAACTACCCGACTTGTGCCTTCGGTCTGAGGCTGTGAGGCCTTCTTCTCAAAGAATTCTTTATTTGTTTTTGAAAAAATCTCAGATTCTTGTTCGGAGTGTGAACTCGCGCTTTTCACAAACACCTTTTTCTCAACAAACTTCTTGTTTTGAAAGTTCCTTCTTTGATTTTTCTTACCATCCTGATAACCACCCGACCATTTGTTTTGGTTGTTATTAGAAAAACGT
Source organism: Helianthus tuberosus (assembly GCA_030545235.1). Classification (NCBI taxonomy): domain Eukaryota; kingdom Viridiplantae; phylum Streptophyta; class Magnoliopsida; order Asterales; family Asteraceae; genus Helianthus; species Helianthus tuberosus. The sequence goes on from JARYGA010055307.1 coordinate 1,121, forward strand.
GGCGGTACAACAGGTTTTTTGTAGTAAGATTTATCTTTTTCAAAGTTCAATTGCCTATTGGAACATTTCAATCCTTCGATTTCAGAAACATCAATTTCAACCAGTTTAAACACATTTTTCAACTTGTCGACATTCACATTCTCTAATGGAAACTCAAGTTTTTTTTGGATGTTGATTTCGGAATGTAATTATTTAAAAAACATTCTTCGTCCTCAGTTGAGTCACTGTCAGATTTCAAAACATTTTCAACCACATTTTTAACAACTTCGGACTGAACACTGTCTTCATCGGATGATGAAGTGAATGTGATATCAATTGTTTCTGGAAGTTTAATTTCATTTGTTTCATCATCATTAACCAACCAAGACTTTTTCTTTGAAAAACTATTCAACACTGGCGGTGGAACTTGATGATACCCAACCCCAGTTCCGTCTGAATATACATCTTCACCAGCTTTATTCTTTCCAATGGGTTTCTGAACTATGTGTTGAAGAACAAAGCTCGCGGAGTTGTAACTGGTTAGTTTCACATTGATTCGTTTGTTTTCAATCTTAGCTTCCTGAAACTGAAGCTTCAGATTAGCAATCTCATCCAACTGTTGGTTGATTTGCTTTTCTTTCGACTGAAGTACTCCTGACAGTTGAAGGTTTTCTTTGGTTGTTATACTGTTTCTCCCATCAGAATCTTTTATCGTTCTTTTTAGCTTCTCATGATTTTCAGAAAGTTGTCGGTTTTCATGAATTAACTCTTCATTTTCTTTCCTAACACTTTCTACATCAATTTTATCCTTTTCAATTTTCTCAGTTAATTCTTTTATTCGATCATTTGAAGCTTTCACCAATTTGTCACGAATTAAGATTTGATTTTCAACTTCTCTGACTCTTTCAGTCAGTTCTTCAGTCTTTTTAGCACTGAGATATGCATGTGTACTACAAACCTTGTAGTCTTTCATGCAATTTTTGCAGTCACTTTCAATTTTGGCCTTATTAGTCTTACCTGACCCATTTGTTGAATCATTAGAACTGACCTTGCTCTTTGACTCAGATCCAGACTTAGAATCTACATCTAATTCCTTTGCTGCGAGCACTTTATCTGCCATTTTCTTTAGGTTCTCAGCAGTTATCTCTTTCGTCGTGTCGATTATCCCATCATCGACCTTTTTCAACTTCAGCTTTTCCTCTTCTTCTTGCCTTGCCCATTCTCTCTGTCTTTCTTCTTCTTGTTGTGCTATTTGTTTGATGAGAGTTTCAACAAGAAGTGTTGATGGTTCAACAAGTATATTTCCTTTAGGATCCAAATAGCACTCTCTGTCAGCATCCCATATGTTTGCACTTTTTGCCTCTTTCCAGGCACGATAATGTCTATCTTTCATCGTTTGTGCTAACACCTTTCTGTTGACATATTTTTCTTCTTCAGTCCGGGTGTCTTTGAATGGCACAATCTTTGCCATGAAGGCATATCCCACAACATCTTCTTCAGGTAATAGATCACTCTAGTCAAAGCCCTCATCATCATGGATAACTGCTAAGGCTCTTGACTTTTCTTTAGGAGCTTCTTCTAACTGCTTCATTCTCGGAGGTTCTGCTTTGTTTTGATGATAAATGGCCTTTTAATAATAATCATCACGCAATGGATTGGCCGTTTCATCAGAAGCTGCATTTCGGCATTCTCGTTTAAAGTGCCCCTTTTGCTTGCACTTAGAACATGTAACCTTCGATTTATTAAAACCCAATTTCGTTGAAGGTCCTCCAATGGAGTGTCTACCGGTTATCTCCATGAACCTCTGAGCCCTTCGAACAACACTCGCCATACACCATCTAATGTCAATCAACTCCATTTCTTCAGGGTTGGTTTGATCATAGTCTTCTTTAGTAAGGTTAGTGTTTCCTATCTTCCCTGCTACTAAACTTTCATAGGATTCCAAGATTGAAGCCAGAAACACCATCTGCTGCTTGGCTGCTTCTTCGCTAAAGTTCTGTGCATTGTTGAGATTTATAGCAATGTTGCACTGGAAGATGTTTTTCGGAACAGATTGTTGTTGTTGGCTTGGAGCAGATGAAGACGATCCTCCATGGTATCCACTGCTTGGAGCAGAACTGCTGTTTTGATTCTCTTGATTCGGCATGCTTGAGTTTTTAGCTGAGAAAGCAGTCTTTGGTGACACAGTTTTTGGAATCATGCTTCCCCAATAGTACAGATCAACGTTTTGTTGATACAGGGTGCTGTTGACTTTGTTTGTCTTTCTGATCTCAAGCTCGTGGCTTTCAAACCTCTCTATCAGCAAATCGACTGTCAGATCCTCCTTCTTCACTGTGTTCCTCAACAGCAGAGCAAAATACAGCCAATCTTTTTCGTCGGGCAGTGAATCCAACAACTTATCAACCAATTCTTCCTCAGTAAACTTAATCCCATGTCTAGAAAGCTCGATCTTTAAGTGACAAAACCGCTCTATCATCTTCGAAACCGATTCATTCTTCATACGACCGAACAAATCAAATTCTTTCTTCAACAATTTTTTCTTGTTCTTTACAATTTCTGCTCCTCCCACACACTTCTTTTCTAATTTTCCCCATAAATCTATGGAATCTTTGTAATCGATTAAAGATATGATATCATCCCTCACTGATTGATGTAGCAATGCGATACATTTCTGCTCAGCAATAAAACTTTCTTGTTCAGTATCGGTTAAATTTTCATAGTCACTCCTTCCAATGTCAAAACCATTCTTTAAACACTTCCAACTTTGGTAGGTGAATGCCTTCAACCAGTCCTCAAACCTACTAGCCCATCTACTATAATCTTCTATGGCCATGAGCTTGTGTGGTTTGTTGTAGGTGCCATAAGCGTTATCCACGCTTAGTGTGTTAGCAATGGCTTTCTTAGGATTCGGGTTTGGAGCAGTGTTGTTTATGTTGCTTGACATGGCGTCTCCCGTGTTGCTGGTGTAAGCAAATATGTCGCTGAATGGGTTTAGAAAATCGTCCCCCATTTTAGAGTACCTGAAACAGTTTACAAACACTTAGACAAATTTTTGTGATTTTCAAAAGTTTCACACTGGTGCACTTGAATCGGATGGTGATCCGATCGAGTGGCATAGTCAAGTATCAAGTGATGTTCACGAATTGGATTGCAACTCGATCGGGTGGTAATCCGATCGAGTGGTTGTCCAACCGAGTGACACCAAAGCTTTTGAAAAACTCTGACTTTTCAACCCTTCACCGATCGGGTGATTGTCTGATCGGGTGATAGGATGACGTAAGCAGATGAAAACAGGAACAATCAATGCCAATCCGATCGGATTGCTATCCGATCGGGTGGTATGATGACGTAAGCTGATGACTCTAAACAATCAACGTTACACCAATCGGGTGGTAACCCGATCGAGTGACACTTATGACGTCAGCAAATAATGTCTAAGAACAGCTAAGCCAAACTGTCCGGATAGCTGTCCAAGCGGGTAGATGACGTCAGTATGCAAGAACAGTTCAACATGGTTTTTTGATGATTTTGATTCAGGTTTTGATGGAATTTTCTTATGAAATTTTGAAGGATTGTACTATGATTGATTGCGAATCGATTGATATTAGTTTTACCCAATTTTAACCGTGGATTCATGTTCAATTTTACGTTTTTCTGGTTTTTAAGGTGACACAGTGAAAAACACTGTAAGAAATGAGTAGAAAGTGAGAGAATTCGTCAAATTTCTGGTGAAATTTGACTCTTATCGGCAAGAATAGCTGTAATTCCGGTGAATTCGCTATCATAGATCTCGATTCAGCCTCCTCGAAGCTCTGATACCACTTGTTAGGTCCTTTTGTACAGGATCTGTTCATTAGGAACGTGGATGAATCGACCTCGATCAATGTGCGGAATCCATTGGATCAAGTCACAGAAGTACGACAAAGTATTCAACGTTTAACACCATCTGATCTTTCTATTCAGATGATATGAAAGTACACAAGTGCCAGAAGATAGTCAGTCTGGACAGAGACTTCTAAAGTTCCAAAAGTTCTAAATGACATACCCTGGCCGGGTATTTATAGGCAACTCAGGGATCTAGGTAAGTGTTGTCCGATCGGGTGGCTGTCCGATCGGGTGGCTGTCCGATCGGATGGCCATCCGATCGGGTGACACAAGTCAACCTTCGGTCAACACTTTTACATACAAATGCCATTCCCTGAGCTGTCTTTCTATGTACATACATACATACATAAACATAATATTTCACAAAGGACATAAACAGACACAATACGACTAAATGCTAACGGAAGCTACAGACGCATGAACTAACACTCACCGAGTCAATTTAACCCAAATGACTATATCAATGAACCACCAGGTTATAATCCTCTTGGACCCGAGGACCATTTCTCTCAAGATATGGAGATGGACGACGATCCAGATCCAGAATTGCCACCAACTAGGACGCCATCACATCCCATCGGTATCTCCAGCGGTTCTCCTTATGAAGGATCGCCATATCAAGGCCCCGATTCATGGGCCGAAAGCTGGAACACTTATACTTGGGAATTCACCCCTTCTTTTCATAACTCTCCTCCACAACCTCCATTGGAGGAACCGTATCTTCAGGCGGTTACTCCACCGCCATTGCCCGTTGAGGAACCACCTCAACAACCACCACAACCACCTCCTGAGCCACCAAGGCGGAAGAGGAATGCACAAATGTCCGTGCGAGGGGGACCGAGATTCAGTTCCCCATAAGCTTCAAGTACTTACCCTCCTATTCCTGAAGATCCACAAATGGGTGGACCTTCTCACACGGTGCTGGAAAATGATCCCCCGCCAGTTACTTTTGCACCACCGCCACGGCCAGTGGGTTATGAAAACCCAATACCAACTTACCCAGGTTCGTCTGGGTGTAACCCATTTAAATATCCAACTCCTACAGATTATGGATATCAGGCCCCTGCCCAAGATCCATATCTTGAGGCAGCTCAATTTAATGCACTTTATCCCTCACCATTTCTTCTAGTATACCCAACTGGGTATCCCGTGAAAGGGTATTAATACCCTCCTTATCAACAGCAACCCCCACCTTCACAACTATAAACGCAACAAATCCTACAGAGGTTGGACCAGGTTGAACAAAAAGCGGTGGAACGCGATAAAAAGCACAACAAATTTCTTAAGGGCCTTACGAACTTCATAAAGGGCAAAAAGAAGTAGAAGTTTGTTTTATTTTATCTTGTATTGTAATTTCAATTAAGTCCCTGCGTGGACATTTCATTTATGTATTTAGTCCCTGCGTGGACTTGTTTCTTTTCTGTAGTCCCTGCGTGGACAGTTTGTTTATTTCAAGACCCGTTTAGGGCATTTCTTGTAATCACTTAGTATTTAAATGGAATTTCTTTTGAAATTTTTATATGTGTATTTTAATACATCCCCAAGCAAATATCATTTCAATTTTTAATTAATTTGCCATAGAAATTTTGAAAGAAATTCTTAAAGGTATAACCTAGCCAAAATATTAATGGCTATGATGGTATAACCTTTTTAAGATAGTGATTCCTTGTTAACATCTGAAAATATATTAACACTCTTAGCAGTGTGACTTGAGAGACCACACTAACTTCCAAAAGTACTTGGATCTTTCCAAGCCACCCTCATGGCCTATATGATCAATGCGAATCATGGCTATTAAACATCAGATATGATGTATACATCAAAAAACATCCATTTGAGGTGTATGCCTACGGGCAAAGATGTATTCATGACAATGACAGTTTATTTTAAAACTTCTTGTCAAAAAGGCGATTATCTACGTTCGACCCTTAAAATCACTGATCAAAAAGATCATTGATAATATTTGAATTGTCTTTATAACAAGGCCTTTTGCGCCCTCTAAATGTCCTTCGAGAAAAGCCTTTGTGCTATATTAAAATGTCTTTAAGACATAGACAGTTGTGACATGTGTTCCCTGTCTGATAAATATAAAGGATTATATCTACTTAATTGCCAATAATGGTTCATTTGTAGCCTAGGCAAATCACGATCAAATAGATTTTGACATGTTATCTAAAATGGTCTATATGGTTTATTAATACCATGACCATTTAATCAACAGATGTTATGATTCATTATGTAATCTAAACGAATCAATATTGTTTGATTATAGTATTCAAATCATGGCTGGCTCTGACGAAGTTAACAGTCATCCAGTAGAAGGAAACAATGATGATACCAAAATAAATGTTACTGGTGCTGAATTACAAGCAATGATTGACACAACAGTTGCTCAAGCTGTGGACATAATATTCATGGAACCGAGCAATGTTCGGTCTAAAACTCATACAAAGTCCATATCCCATTCACATACATTGAAAAAGGATGATTCTTGACACTCATCCAATCAAAAGAGTGAACCTCAGAGGCAAATTGTTGTCAATCAGGCTCCCAAGTACAACAAAGGTTGTACTTACAAATATTTCGTCTCTTGTAAACCAAGAGATTTCACGGGAGAAAAGGGAGCCATCGATTGTATGAAGTAATTGGATGAAATGGAAACTGTTATTGAAATCAGTAGGTGTGCGAAGGAGGACATTGTTAAATTTGTATCTCAGTCCTTCAAAGGCGACACCTTAACTGGGTGGAAAGCTTTGGTGCTGTCCACAGGAAAGGTTCCTCTGTATAACCTTTCCTGGAATTAATTTGTTGATCTTATGAAGGACACTTACTGTCCTCAGCATGAAGTGGAAATGGTAGAGACTGACTTTCTCACTCTGGTGATGAAAGATTTGGATTGTAGGTCCTATGTGACCAGTTTTAACTCGATGTCTCGACTTTTATCGTATCTGGTCACCCTAGAACCTAAACGCATTGCGCGTTTTTTAGGTGGATTAGCCCCTAAGATTAAGGGAAATGTCAAGGCTTCTAAGCCTGTTATTTATAGATCTGCTGTAGATCTATCTTTGTCACTTACTCTCGATGTTGTAAGGAATAAGTCAAAGAAACCTACCGAGGAAGGGAAAAGAAAGAGGGAGGATGACCAGTCCCACTAGTCTAACAAGAAAAAGAAAGGAAACTCTAGTTTCAAGAAAGGGCAGTAGGGTGACAAGCCCAGATGTAAAATTTGTGATAAGAGGCACTTTGGGAAGTGCAACCAGGACCCACAAGCTAAGCCTTGTGGAATTTGCAAAAAGAAAGGGCACAAAACTCTGGAGTGCCGAAACATCAAGGATGCAACCTGTTATGGTTGCAATGAAAAAGGGAACATCAAGACTAATTGCCCTAAAAATGCCAAAAAGCCTGATAAGGCAAAGAAAACCAATGCAAGGGTTTTTCAGATGAATGCCAGGGAGGCGGTGAATGACGAGAATGTCATAACAGGTACCTTACTCATTAATGATATTTATACTAGAGTTTTATTTGATTCAGGTGCTGATAAATCTTTTGTAGACCATAAGTTTAGTAAATTACTGAATCTGCCTATTAAAACTCTAGACATAAAATATGAGGTAGAGCTCGCAGATGGTACCTTAGAAACCACTTCAACTCTTCTTGATGGATGCTTTATATCCATTAAGAATCATTCTACCCCACTATCTGTTTTGCCAATGAAATTGGCTGGGTTTGATGTAGTTTTAGGCATGGATTGGTTATCGCACAACCAAGCCCAAATTTCCTGCGATAAGAAACTAGTAAACATCAAAACCCCATCAGGTGAATTAGTCACCATTCATGGAGATACACAATAAGGTTTGCCCGACAATGTCTCTATATTCAAAGCATCAAAGTGTCTGAAGAACGGATGTGTCATCTACATGGCACAAGTGACAGTAGATGATCTGAAACCCAAGATTGAAGACATACTGATTATCTCTAAATACCCTGATGTCTTTCCTGATGAGTTAACTGGATTACCTCCTGAGAGACAAGTCGAATTCAGGATAGACATTCTACCAGGAGCAGCACCGATAGCACGAGCTCCATATCGTTTAGCTCCTACAGAAATGAAGGAGTTGAGGACCCAATTGGATGACCTACTGGCAAAAGGTTTCATACAACCCAACTCTTCGCCTTGGGGAGCTCCTATATTGTTTGTGAAGAAGAAGGACGGTTCAATGCGTCTATGCATTGATTATCGTGAGCTAAACAAGGTAACAATCAAGAATCGTTATCCATTGCCCAGGATCGACGACTTATTCGACCAACTCCAAGGGGCAAGCTTCTTCTCGAAGATCGATTTGAGATCTAGGTATCATCAACTCAAGGTTAGAACATAAGATGTTCCTAAAACAACATTCAGAACAAGATATGGCCACTATGAGTTCTTAGTGATGCCTTTCGGGCTCACTAACGCACCTGCAGCATTCATGGATCTCATGAATCGAGTCTGCAAGCAATACTTAGATAAATTTGTCATTGTCTTTATAGATGACATACTTATAGATTCTCGAAGTCAAGTTGACCACGAGAAACACCTTTGGTGTATCTTAGGATTGCTACAAAAAGAGAAATTGTATGCTAAATTCTCCTAGTGTGTGTTCTGGCTTCGTGAAGTCCAATTTCTTGGACATGTTGTGAGCGAGCGTGGTATCCAAGTAGATCCCGCTAAAATAGAGGCAATCATGAACTAGGAGGCACCTAAGACACCTACAGAGATTCGCAGCTTTCTGGGATTAGCTGGTTATCATAGAAGGTTCATTGAGAACTTCTCAAGGATAGCCGCACCATTGACTACTTTGACCTGCAAGAATGTGAAGTTTGATTGGGGTCCTAAACAACAAGAGTCTTTTGAGATTCTTAAACAGAAATTGAGCAATGCTCCTGTGTTAACATTACCCAAAGGAATAGAACAATTTGTCTTGTACTGTGATGCTTCACACACCGGTATGGGTTGTGTGCTTATGCAGAAAGGCAAAGTGATTGCCTATGCATCACGACAACTAAAGGTGCATGAAAATAATTACACCACCCACGATTTGGAGTTGGGTGCCATTGTATTTGCACTAAAGTTGTGGAGACATTACCTATATGGAACTAAATGTGTGATATATTCTGATCACAAAAGTCTCCAACACTTATTCAATTAAAAGGATCTTAATATGAGACAACGCCGTTGGATGGAAACTCTAACTGATTATGACTGCAAAATTCGCTACCATCCTTGCAAAGCGAATGTAGTCGCTGATGCTCTAAGCCGAAAGGAAAAAGTCAAACCTATAAGGATTAATGCCAAGATAATTGAACTTAAGAATAGCTTGAATGAAAGGCTGTTAGCTGCTCAAAAGGAAGCTACATTGGAAACTAACCTTCCAAGTGAAAAGTTAGGTGTAACAGCTGATCAGTTGTTACCTGGCAAGGATGGAATCCACAAGATGAATGGTAGGATCTGGGTTCCTATCCATGGAGGACTTAGGGATATAATCCTCCAGGAAGCTCACAATTCCAAATACTCAGTTCACCCTGGAGGTGACAAAATGTATCAAGATTTGAAAGCTAATTATTGGTGGATAGGTTTGAAGAAATCTATAGCCACACATGTAGCTAAATGTCTGACTTGCGCTCAGATTAAAGCTGAACATCAAAAGCCGTCAGGTTTGTTACAACAACCAAAACTTCCCACATGGAAGTGAGAAATGGTAACCGTGGATTTTATTACCAAGTTACCTAAAACAAAGCATGGAAATGATACTATATGGGTCATAGTTGACAGACTGACTAAGTCAACACATTTCTTACCCATCAAGGAGACTCATAGCTCCGACAAGCTAGCTCAGTTATATGTGGATAAGATTGTATCTTTCCACGGAGTGCCGGTATCTATTATATCCGATAGAGATTCTAGATACACCTCGCATTTTTGGAAAAGCTTCCAACAATCATTAGGCACTCGTTTGAATTTTAGTACTGCTTACCATCCCCAAATGGATGGACAAAGTGAGCGTACAATTCAAACTTTGGAAGACATGCTTCGTGCATGTGTTATTGATTTGAGTGGTAGCTGGGATGACCACCTACCTTTGATTGAGTTCTCCTATAATAATAATTACCATACTAGCATTCAGGCTGCGCCTTTTGAGGCATTGTATGTGAGGAAATGCAGAACGCCTGTTTGTTGGGCGGAAGTAGGAGAAGCTCAGTTATCAGGACCTGATATAGTCCTTGAAACAACGGACAAGATTGTCCAAATTCATGATTGCCTAAAGGCTGCCAGGGATAGGCAGAAAAGCTACGCTGATAAGAGGCGAACACCTCTAAAGTTTGAGGTAGGCGACAAAGTCTTACTAAAAGTATCACCCTGGAAAGGTGTGATGCGTTTTGGTAAGAAGGGCAAGCTTAGCCCGAGGTATATTGGACCATTCGAGATCATCGAATGTGTCGGCATTGTAGCTTATAAGCTAAACTTGCATGAGGAGCTTAGTGGAATTCACAATGTGTTCCACATCTGTAATTTAAAGAAATGTCTAGCTGATGAATCATTAGCAATGTCTCATAAAGACGTACAGATTGATGAAAGCCTGAGGTTTGTTGAAAAACCTATATCGATCGAGGATCGACAGGTTAAAAAGCTCCGAAGGAAGCACGTGCCTATAGTGAAGGTTAAATGGGATGCCCGTAGAGGCCCTGAATATACGTGGGAGGTTGAGTCCACTATCCGACAAAAGTACCCTCACTTGTTTCAGTAAATCTCGGGGTCGAGATTTCTTTTAAGGGGGTCAAGATGTAACACCTTGTAAAAACATGACCAATTATGTGAAGACACGTGTCCTAAACCCTAATCATATGAAAGATTGAGTTTGAAGGACTAAAGTTGTCAAACGATGAAAATATGTATGCGAAGGGACTAAAAGTGTCAACATGCCAAACTTGTGCCTCTGGATGACCACACACGATGAATATATTCTTAAATGAGTAATTATTCGGAAATAAGAAGCCGTTTGTGAAAGTAAATGAAAATTTACAAGATACATGGGTTAAACGTGTTAACATGTTAATTCTTACCTCTGAGTGGCTTTTAACGAACCCGGGGCTTCGTAATGTTCGATTATACTCTCAAGAATATATGATATCAATTTCACGAGGTTTCAGAATCGTTATGTGTTATTTACGCAAATTCCCAAGAATAGGGGTTAAAAGCGTCAACGAGCAGAAACTTGTGTTTTCGGTGAATGTTTAATGAAACCGGACCTAACAGTGTTTGGTTATACTTCCTACATCATCTACAAACTAACTACAAGGGCCTATTTTGCCTAAAACGAAAGATATTGAGCTGATAAAGGTGCAGGGACTGAACATGTCAAGATTGAAACTTGTTTAGCTGGTCTTCTATAGGGTCGCGTTGCGCGACACCCTACCCTATATGTCGTCGCACGACGCGACGGCCTCCTGTCGATAGAATGGTGATGCCAGGTGCTGGTTATCTCCTTCCTTGTGCTGCAAACCAAAACAATTCGAAAACTATGGCTGTTTGATGGTTTTAAAAACCACCATGGACACCTGGAGACATCTGAATACTTCCCTAAACACCTGTGATGATCATAAGGGATCTTCATTCACTATAAATAGGCTCAATTGTGCAGCCATTACACTTGCACATTCACAATTTCACTCTCATCTCTCTAGCTTGAGTTTCTTGAGCATTCTGGGATTCCTGGTCATAAGGAAGCTCATTTTTAGTAGAAAGGATTGCTAGGACCCTTTGTTAGTGTCTTAGCCCCCTCTTTAGTTCAGTTTTCTTAATTAAAAACTGAAAAGTCAAGGTTACGTAAAATAGCTTTGACTCTCGGTTTAAACTCAAATGGTCCAGGCATTGTTCGAGGCGAATATGGCTATGTGACCATAATTAGGTAGGTGTTAATCCCTTAAAAGGGCACCTCCTAATTATCTCGTTTGCTTAGTTAATTGTCGGGTCAAACTATTTAATTAAAAAGTCAAACTGGTCAGAATTGTAAATAATAATCAAAACTAATAATACATAGGTTATAAGTTATATTTTATCACTCTAATAACTTGGTAATTATTATTAGAACATGTCTAAGCAGGTTCAAACCGACAATTCTGAGTTTAGGGTCGGTTCGCAACCGAAAGTCGCAAAAGCTTGACTTTTTGCTTTGACTTTCAGTTCTGACCCGATTAAGCTTAAATCTTTTATGTTTTAAGCTTCCATTAGGACCATATTATGTTGTATTATAACTCTTTGAAGTTATATTACCTGGTCATTAGTATTTTGAATTATATGCTAGTTTCCGTTATTATGCTTATAATTGACCGTTATGCCCTTATGTCATAAAAACGAGATTTTTGAAAATGTGAGAGGACAAAAAGCTTTATTACTGATATATAAGTATGTCAAATAAATTTAACATCAGTTTCTGGTCTCAAACTAAAGTTACGCAAGATATCGTAAAATGAAACTTTTTATTAATTAAATTACGCTATTTTGCATAACGCATGTTTAAACATAGATTTTGATCCAAAACTCATTACCTACTGTTATGATATCATTTTTAGGAATTTTTGGAATGTTTGGTCAGATTTGTTACTGACCATAACATAGAGTTCTTCTATAAATTCCTTAATTGAGGATAATGACCTTTTGACTAATAAAATGAGATTTACTTGTGATTAGCATTGTTTTGGTCAAAAATTACCTAAGTAATTAAGTGATCAAATTAGTTAAGTGAGGTAGTGTGCTAGAAGTATTCGTGAAAAATATGTTGATCAAGTTGTTAACAAAAACAGTTTTCAGGATATCGAGCTATATTTATAATCAAACAATGAGCAGAAAAGTAAAGGGTGACACGAGATATACGAGGAAAGCCCTTGATCAATCTAGATCGCCGGCACAAAACCTCGGGAGCTGACAATTGCAACTGCCTTGTTCTTCTTTTTACTTCAAATATCAGGATACAGTGCAGGGTATGATGCGGATCAAATAAGTGTTACAATGAGATTCGAATACAAGTGTAAGTGTAAGTGTTTGTGATTGATTGTAGCTTATAGAGAGCAAAAGAGTGTGCGTAAAAAGTTGTCCTTTCCTACTGATCCTATCATTCCTATATATAGCAAAGGAAATAACAAACTAGCCTATAAAACCGGGATGCTGCGAATATTCCCTTCTTGAACGTTGTAGACCACTTCTTCCGGCTTCAGCGTTCCCTTTTCAACTGATTAGTCCGAGTCTTTGGGAGAACTAGTCCACTCGAACGTTATAAGCTTGCCTTGTTAATCTGCACGTGAAAAATTAGTAAGTACCATGATACTGCATCAGGATGTTACCAATATCCTGATCCGGTATCCTGATCACAATTTAAAGTAATAAAGTCATAATATAATCCAGGATATATGAGCAAAAAACCACCCGTAACAATTGTCCCTAAAATATATCTGTTGGGATACTAATTTCCAACGGATATATTTTAAATCTTATCTCTTAGATCGAGGCAACTAAATTGAAGTGACGATTGAAGTGACAGCGTGCAACTTCCAACGCGCTTAATACTCGATGGCCATCTACTTCGCCCCTATATCTTCTCATTTCCTTGTTGATAACAACCGTCTTCCTCATAATTCTCAGGTACTTCCTTTTCCCTTATCTTCCAGAATTTTCTCTGCTCAGGTCCTCCAATGGCCACCAGAACCCGATCACATTCCGGCGAGTCTACCTCGTCGTTTGTTAACCAAAACCTGCTCAAACGCCCTGAGAAGGAGGTGTGCTCATTTGACAACGCCGATATCGCCGCACTGAGAACCTCCGGTACTTTCTTCGACAGGGCGGTATTCGTCCGTTTGATCGGAGCATCCGTTCAGACGTATCTTCTGAAGAATGGATTTGTTTTTCGTCATACCCATTTTCTCTTGGCCTTCGATATCCCTTTCCAGAATTTATCATGCAGTTTTTTCGAATCACCGGTCTCTGTTTTGCCCAAACAATGCCTATGGTCTGGAGAGTACTCATCATGCTTAACCAGATCAAAACCCTTCACGTTCCCGATCTCTGTATCGAAGACCTTCCGATTGCTTACTGTCTCCGATCACATGGAAATAGTCATTTCTTGCTTTTCCCGACCTCCATCAACCCCCTCATCCTCAAAGCATCAAAGAATGAGGATGGGTGGCAACGAAAATTTTTCTTTGTTAGACGAGACTCTATTCCCGAAGGCGATAGCCTTCCGGTGAAATGGTTGACCTCCAGTAGGGTTTAGGGCTTTAAGATATCCCCAAACATATCCTGATGATTTATCCTGCACAAACATCCTTACATTTTTATGCAGCAATCTTCAAAGAGTTGGCTCCTCCCACTGAAGAATCCCAAGAAAGAATTAACAGGGTCTATCAGTTGCCCGACTGTGATAGAACCTTTACATTGCATATTCCAAGTTCAAGCCAATATTCTTCATCAGATATGTCTGGTAAGGAATATACAATTTTCCATATATTTAATTAGCAAAATAAGAGAAAAGAGTAGAGATTTGGATTTTTTTCCCTGTTATGCAGCACTAGCCAAAGTTCCAGAAGTCTTCGATCTTGACGAGTTGGACAACTATCATGTTCTTGTCCAGGTGAAGAAGGAACCTAGCAAACCTACTTCCACCTCCAAGCCAGTACCCATCTCCAAAGCAGCAGCCGTCCCTAAGCCCTCTCCTGCTACCAAGCCACGTGCCTTATGCTCCCGTAAAAGAAAGGAAACTGACTCTCAGCTTCATCTGAAACCTTCCCCTATGAGAATCATGGGTTCCTTGAATCCTGTGGCTTTATGACCAGCTTTCTCAACCAGGTACATATCCTTAACCTACATCCTGCACCCATATGCTGGTTTTATATGTTAATATACGTTAATACCTGTTGCTTTGGTTTGTAGGGTGTTGAACGCCTGACAAGCCTTTATGAAGAAAGCTGTGGTCTGAACAAGATGCTGGAAGTGAAGCTGAAGAAAGCAGAGACCACCATCGCTGATCAGGGAATGATAGCCGTTGTCAAGTCACAACACTATGAGGATAAATTCAAAGCTGTGACCCAGGAAGCTAAAGCCGCCATCAACAAGGCCAACGATGATGCCCAAGCCAAGCTGGATGCCGCACATCTTCAATTCGAGCAGGATATGACTACCTACCGAGAGGGCCTTAAAGGGTCCGTTGTAATTTCCCTCCTTCAAGCCAGGCTAAAGATGGCTTATGAAGCCAAAGCTATGGGCTTTGAATGCCCCTCCTGGAATGTTAGTGCTTGGGAGGCGAAATTGAAAGACCTCGGGGGTAATTCTGTCGAATATCCTGCTAAGCCTGTAGGTGAGGAGCCTTCCAAGGCAGCGGAGGAGGTGGCTGATGCTGGTGGCGATGCTGAAAAGAATCCTGACAGCGATGTTGGTGCTGGAGGAGATGCTGCGGTTGAAGAAGGTGCTGCTCCTTGAAAGCAGCGAAGTGGGGGATGATGGATATTCATGCCTAGGCCAGAGTCCACTTTTTAATTTCTGATGGTTGTGGTAGTCGTCGAACAATTTACTTTCCTTGTCTGTTAAACGATTTATTTTCCTGCACTTAAACAATATGATGGCCAAAGGTGGAGGGATCCTGAGTTTCAGGACGAAGCCCTTGGTCATCTATCCTTAGTAGGTTTTATTTTGAACAATTTAGCAATTGAAGGTGAAGGTATCTTGAGTTTCAAAATGAAGCCTTCAATTGTTAAGTAGATATGTTTAAAGACTAATTGTGCTTTTTGTGGATGGGTCTCGGTTTGAGATGAAACCAAAAGCACATCCTTTTGCAATGTTAATAAACTAACCTTTTTTGGCCTTATTCATTGTTGTTCATTTTTTCAAATCTGGTTATGTGTTGTTTGAATTGAATGCAATTTCAAATTCTCAATCTTAGTATAATATTTCAACTATTCTAACCAAATATCCTGAGAATATATCCTGGTCAGGATACTCATAAATATTTTATCAAAACTTTTGTCAAAAACTTAGATAATTTAGATAAGGCTTTTAAAGAGTAAAAAGGAGAGATCATACCAGAAATAGAATACACCTCTATCCTTAAACTTCAATTCTTTTGCAACCTTTCCATCGAAAATGTCCCCAGCCTGGGAAATTTAGTGAACCATATCCAAACTTGGTCCTTTAAGTTTTTCACAATGCCTTGAGAGGATTGTCATAAATCATTGTTAAATACTTAGGAACTTTTTTGCATCAATCGCAGTTGATTTTACACTCATGTATAACTTTAGTATTACAGGGGATAGACCCTAAATATCCTGGAGATAGATCCTCAATATTCTGGGGGTAAACCCTAAGTATACAGGGGAAAATCCCAAATTTTCGTGCGCTACAGGCGGGAGTGTATAAACTCCAAGACTTAGAAAGGTGAAAACCTTTAAACCTTAGAGAGTATGAAAATACCCTTTCGTGAGAGAGGGTGATCAATACTCATATACCTTTAGGATCCAGGATATAGCCAACAATAACGAAATTGTCAGCCACTTTTACATGGACTGGTCCCGCTATCTTGAACTATCCCTGGATAACTTGTGCTCTAGGCGGGGTGTTTAAACCCAATTCGAGAGAAAGGTGAGTACCTTTAAACCTGTGAAGGGATCATAATCCCTTAAACGTGAGAGAGGGGGCCAATCCTCTAATCTTTCGATTCATCCTAAGTGTGTATCCTGGAGTTATATCCTGAAGCATATTCTGCAAAACAACCTTAAACTAAGGTGGGTGTTAGCTTGGCTAACACCCCTCCGATGCCTAAGTCAGTATTGGGTTCAATAGGAATAAAATAAAATTATATTTAAAAGAGATAGAATTCATACCATCCTGAGTTAGAAATTAAATTCTAAACTCACTTGAAATAGGCATTGAGGTGTATAGCATTCCAGGATCTTGGCATTATATCCCCCTCTATATTCTTAAGCCTGTATGCTCATTTCCCAGATTCCGATTCAATCTCATATGGTCCTTACCATTTTGGAGCTAATTTTCCATCAACAGGATTAGTAGTATTCTGAAAAGCTTTCCCAATCTCCGACTTGAAACCTTCTCGTTCTTAGGTTTTTGTTGTATGCTCTGGATATCCTTTGTTGATATGCTGCTATTCTTAATTTTGCTGCATCCCTTGTCTCATCGACAGTATCCAGCTCTTGGCATAGAGCTTCAGGATTCTTCTCAGGATCCCAGAGGTTGGATCTTGATGTAGGTATCACCATCTCTGTTGGGATTACTGCTTCTACTCCAAATACTAAGGAAAATGGGGTTTGCCCAGTTGCACTCTTTACTGTTGTCCTATCAGCCCATAAAACAAAGGGTAACTCTTCTGCCCATCTTCCTTTCTTAGCTCCTAATCTTTTCTTCAAATTGTTGACAATTATCTTGTTCGAGGATTCTGCTTGTCCATTTGCTTGAGGATGTACTGGTGTGGATGTGATCATTTTGATTCCCCAACTCTTGCAAAAGTCGGTAGTCCTCTTACTGATAAACTGAGAGCCATTGTCACAAATTATCTCAGCTGGTACCCCAAACCTAGTCAGTATATTCCTTTTTATGAAGGATACTACTTCTTGATTTCTAACTTGAACAAACGCCTCAGCTTCAACCCATTTAGAGAAATAATCCGTCATTACCAGCATAAAAACCTTTCCTCCTGGAGCTTTTGGCAACTTTCCCACTCTGTCCATACCCCACTTCATGAATGGCTAAGGGGAAGCAATAGGATATAGCGGTTCAGCAGGTTGATGCAGTATATTGATGTGCCTTTGACACGCATCACATCTTCGAGCATATTCTGCAGCATCTTTCCTCATCGTCGGCCAATAGTATCATGTTCTTAACACCTTTGAGAATAATGATATACCCCCAGTATGGTTACCACAATCCCCTTCGTGTATATCCTGAAGTACTTCTTTAGTTTCGGGATCCTCCAAGCATCTCAGGTATGGTCCTGCATGTGACAACTGTCAAAAATCCAGGTATCCGTACAATTAATTAATCTTGATTAGTGCTTAATGACTGTGCTGAATTACAATTAACTGCTTTCTGATTATTGCTTTATACACACATGTGCATCACATATTGCAAATGACATATCATTGATTGCATGAGAACTTTATTGACATAAAAGATGCACAAAGCACGGTTAGCACAGTTAACAGACAAACCGGGAAAATGCTGACGGAGTTCAGTACATAGACAGACAGTGTTTTGAAACCCAGTATGAGTCAGAAATTAAGTACTACACTAGTGTAGAGTGTAGGGAAGTAAGGATCACAAAACTGCTTTTCTAGGTGATAATTTAAGTGCCGGAAAGTGCCTAAAACTCACCCAAAGTGCTGAATTTAGCCAAAATTCAACATAAATCAGCATTTAAACACATTGATATTATGCAGAAACATGGTAAAATGGTCCTGAATGCTTTCCTAAGTGTCGGGAATTAAAAGTGTCACAAAAAGGTACATAAAGCACACTAAACTGCAAGTTTAGCACTTTAACGAATCAGTATCTAACCGAATAACCGGACACTACCCGAAACACCAAATTTACACTAGAAGCGTTGTTTTAATGTTTCCAAGCTAGTTATGGTCCCCGAACATCATAACACCCCATACAAAATATCTAGTAACTAAAACACTTAACCTACATTTGAAATTGAACTAAATTGCAACTAAATGATTAAACCTACTCTACATACCCCCCCCCCCCACCTACAATCGGCCATACCACCACCACCATACTTCAAGATTTTATTCCTATATTTATATAGATCTTGTTTTTGCTTTTTAGAGCATAATACACATGAGGTAATTGAAGAACATGGATATAAGTATCATATGAGAGGTTAAGAGTTCATTACATTTCACACACCAACACACACTCACCTTTCTCCCTCTCTTGCTCTCCCTCTCGGCCGAACACCCACACTAACACCACCATCATCATCCAACCTTCTTCATCTATTCCAATATCATACAAAGGTGCTAGGAGGTATACAAGGAAGCTTGGTGGCTTTGGAAGCTAAAGGACCTCTCTTGTTTGCTTTTATCCTCTTGATTTCTACTCTTGATTCATCCCTAGCCTTGATCTAGTGGTAAAATCCCTGTACACTCTATATTACTTCTATTTTGAGTGGTTAAAGTAGTATCATAATCAAGAACATTGAGAACACTAAAGAACATAAGCATGGAACTTGAACATAAGCTTGATTTATGAAGTAATCTTGATGAAACTAAGTTGTTTATGAGATGTATGCTTGTTAATCTTTGATTGTTTGTAGAAATGATGTTGATCATCATAACATCTTGCTAGACCATGATTAGAAACATAGTTTAGCAAGATGAGAAAGTGAGAATGTGGTAGGATGAAAGATCATCCACACTTAAATCATGAACTTGAGAAGAATACTTTGGTTTCTTGAAAAATAATAATCAAAGTGGGTTAATAATCATACGAATCTAAGATTTATGAATGGTTTTCCAAAAGAACCAAGTTTAAAATATGAGTTTTAGTAGATCATGGTTCTTACATAAACAAACGCTATTTTTGGTAGTTAAACAAGTGTAGAAACACTTGTGTAACAAGAAGATTACATGAAGAAACATTTTTGTAAAACATGATTACAAGTTGTAAACATCTAAGTCTTTCAAGAATGATGTTTTTATATAAACAACCACCACTAAACACACTACCAAGTTACTACAACTTTTCATAAACTTTCAAGTTCATGAATTAGTGGAATAAGCATGATTTTGGCAAAAATTGTAAGTGTAAGTTGTTTAGTGTTGATTGTGGATTGATTGTGGTGATTTTACAAAAGAAAATGATATGCTTGAATACATGGAAACCTCCATTTTTAGGGGAAACTATGGCAAAAATTTCTAAAAATACAAACACTTAGAAAAATATTTTTCAAACAAATATTAACCAAGTGTATTTTAAACCATACATTGTTACATAAACTTTGCCATAAATTTTGGTTACAAAATACAAATATTGGAGGTTGGTTTTTACAAATAAAAGTGACTAAAAATATGTTTAGAATATATATATACATTAAAGACACATATGTGTGATTATTTGTATACTTTGTGTAATAGTTATACTATTTTAGGACTTGAAATAATATAACACATTAAAACACCAAGAATTACAATCCAAAATATTACCAAAATCTCGCGGAATAAATATACAAGTTACACACAAAATATTGGCAAAACCGAACAAGAAATGTAACTTACAAAATATTCCGGAACTTAATTCGCAAGTATATTTTGGTAAGTAATATTTTGGACACAAGGAAGTGAAAATATGATTTTTGCAATTATTACAAAGTTATAACATATTTTTGACAAAGAGAAAATATATTGTTTTTGGGAAGTAAAAATATATTTCCTTGGAATTTCTAGAAGATATATAATTTTTTTTTGGGAAAGATATATATTTTCTTGAGTACACTTGAAATACATTATTTTTGGATAAAAATAAGTTTATATATATTTTCTAAGTTAGACTTGTAAATATATTATTTTGGAATTACAAATATTTTTGCCAAAAGAAAATAACAAATAATTTTTCTAAGTAATATTTCTTAAATATATATATATATATATATATTTTGGAAATATATATATTGGTGGACTTTTATTAGAAATAATATCCCGGAAGGTTTAATATAAATTTAAGTATATGAATACTTAATGAATACAATAATATACGTATTCTCACACGTATAAACACACACCGGAATACGACGCCAATACATGGCAAAATATACAAATACAAGAATACGAATACACATGTATCAGATACCCCATCCTTGGGAAGGAAATACAAGAACCCATACTTGGGAAGTATTAAGTAATATATATTATTATTATTCAACAATTATTCCAAAATTTAATAAATATAATTTAAGTTGAAATATTAATTATTTTGACAAAAATTATATAACTTGGAATAATATCAGAAGCGTAAAAGAAGCGTAAAAGAAACGTAACTCAGAAACGTTAACACTAAGTCAAGGCACGACCCGTTCTTCTAATAGACGTTAGTACGTTGTAGGTAGTCGTGTTCACCGGAGAAGTACGAGTTACTATTGTTGAAGACGCAAGACTGTGAGTTCATGTCCCCCTTCTCTTTTAACTGTTTTCAGTTTTATAAATTCGGGGGTGAAATACATGTTACAATGGTTTACAAACGTTTTATACATGGTATGGTTAGCTAAGGAAGGGTACTACTTGATCATGTGAGTGGTGGGTACAACACTTAAGGCCATTAATCCTCGTTGTAGGACCAAGGTGTTTTGGTAAAAAATCACACAAGGATAATGCAACCAAATCTGATTTTGTGAGGTATGATGCTTGGTTAATTGTATGAACGACAAGTATATGAAATCAACGATGAACACCGAGATTCATACGAGGAAAAATCCCTTGATCTTTAGAAGATCTCCGGCATAAAAAACCTCGAGTGATGGAAACTACCGATCACCAAGTGCATTAAACGAGTAAAAGTTTACAACTTCGGAAGTTGATCAAGTGTTGTACAATATTTTCTAAAGTGTGAGTGTGTTTAAGAGCTGATATTAGAGAGAGAGTGTGTGTTTTCTGCCAATTGCATAATGTGTTCTCTAAACTTGATCAACCCCTTAAATTAGAAATAACCAACAAGTCCGAAAATTAAGGAAGACCACGTTTTCTCCCCATGACCATCGTGAAAATATCACATGTGGTGCATCTTGAAGGAATATTCCCGAGATTCTAGCTGAGATTTAGTCCACAACGTCCATTTTTTGCCTATAAACATTAAAAACGTGACAATTGTTAGAAATCATAAGTAATGTTAAGGATCCTGGATCCTCAGACTCTAGATCCTCAGACTCTGGATCCTCAGACTCTAGATCCTCAGACTCTCTGCATCATCCATTAAGGATCCGTGATCCATGCTCAGTCTCAGGATAGATGATCCTTAGCATAAAATTTGTGCCCTAACAATTGCCCCCAATATGGCAGCTGTGATAAGGATTCACAGCTGTCATATTTCCATTAGAAGCAGACTAGCCGTTGCTGCTGGTAACTGGTCATTACACTGCCTGTCGTCACTGATAAGACCTGCTATAATCATCATTGAAAAATATAGAGTTAGAGATAACTCCTCAAGTGCCTTTACAGATCGCAAGATCCTTCTGTTTGTGGAAGATGAATCCTTCTACACTGTTCGCTACTAACCTCCCTGCACTTTAATTTCTGCATAGACACTTTAACTGTTAGATAGCCCTATCCGGCCTGGGTGGATGGTCCATGGTTTTGCTGGTGAAATCCAGGCCAGATGATTTTGATACATAATGAATAGGTAATAACATTAAACCTTTTTTAGCTACATTTGTTGTTGTTTCTTCCCTGTTTATTTTTCATGTATGCTTTCTATTTTCAAAGATATCATCGCCAAATAACTGGAAAGTTATTGGAAATCCGATGATAATGTTAAACTTTTTACAGAAAACTTGAAGTGTTCATACAAATGTGGATTAATGATCCTTAACCAAAAAGGATAAGAGACAACTTGTAGCTTAGTAAAAGTTAGAATATAACATACCAGAGAATCCAAGTTAGGATTCTATATCCTTGTAAATTAATACTGAATAAACAAACTGTGAAAAGTAAAGTTTCGAGGTTCCAGGATCCTTATTGTCAAAATTTGTGTAACTTTAGAGCTCCAAGATCCAGTAAGAAAAACAAACTTGGGACCAAGCCAAATAATTGGGAATGAACCCATAATAACTGGGGACAAGCCCAAATAAACTGGGGACAAGCCCAACAAACTGGGGACAAGCCCAAATAAACTGGGGACAAGCCCAACAAACTGGGGACAAGTCCAAATAACTGGGGACAAGCCCAAACAACTGGGGACAAGCCCAAATAAATGGGGACAAGCCCAAACAACTGGGGACAAGCCCAAATAACTGGGGACAAGCCCAAATAAATGGGTGTAAACTGGAGTATGGCCCAAACTGGCGACTATCCAAACGTGAGCGACGTGAAAACGCCGAAACCTTAGCTAACGTGAAAATGTTAGAAACCTTAGGAACGGATGTATGGTACGTCTACCATTATACGTAGGATCCTGAATACAGCCAGTACAATGAAATTGTCAGCCCCTAAAGCGGGTACTGGTCGCATTGCCTTGAACTGCACCAGGATCATCGTGCGCTACTGGCGAAACTGGGGACAGGCCCAAAAACTGGGGACAAGCCCAAAAACTGGGGACAAGCCCAAAAAACTGGGGACAAGCCCATAAAACTTAGGAGACTTCTGTGGCTACTTGATCCTTTGCTAAGGATACATCAACCTTCTGCAAAACTCAGAACTAAATGAAAGAAGGATAAAGGATCCAGGATCCTTCTCCTTGTAAATAAATTAATTAAAGAAGTGGATAAATTAAAGTTAGATCATTACCAGAGTGAGGATCATTTATCCTCTAAGGATCCTTCAAGGATATCGGTCATGAATATGGCTAAGGATTCTGGATCCTTATTACATGAAGTATTTCTTCAAGTGGACAACATTCCAAGCTCTTGGTAGTAAATCACCTTCCATTGTCAGTAAATGATATGCCCCCTTTCCTGCCTCAGCTTCAATTGGGTAGGGACCTTCCATTTTAGTGCTAATTTGCCATCAGCCGAATTCGTAGTGTTTTGGAATGCTTTCCTTAGCACAAAATCACCAATTTGAAATCTTTTGATCGTGACATTCTTGTTGTATACTCCAGCTATTCTTTGTTGATAACTGGTCATCAAATCTGGTAATAATAGGATGTAGGAGCTCCGCTGGTTGATGAAGGATATTGCTATGTCTCGGACAAGCATCACATTTCTTTGCATAATCCACAGCATCCCTCTTCATAGTAGGCCAATAGTATCATGTTCTAAGGGTCCTTGAGAACAGTGCTCTACCCCCAGTGTGGTTTCCACAATCTCCCTCATGAAAATCCTTTAGGACTTCTTGAATTTCAGGATCCTCGATGCACCTTAGCTATGGACCTGCAAGAGATCGTTTATACAACCTGTTATTTAATATTGTAAATTGAGATACCTTGACTTTGAAAGCTCTAGGATTTTCTCCTGTAGGGGTCTCTCCATGTTGTATATATCTCAAGATTGGAAGGATCCAGGATCCTGAATTTGACTGTGCACCATCATTAGGTATGATTGCAGAATCCGCCACTATCTTCATAGCCGTGTGATCCTCAATAGCAGGAGCTAAGATGTGGATGATGGGAATTTTAATATCCTCTGGAATCTTTAGGGACGATCTAAGGTTAGTTAAAGCGTCTGCTTCTGCATTCTCTTCTCTAGGTACCTGTGTTAAACTGAAAAAAGCAAAAGAATCTGGCAGTTTCCTGACTACCTTTAGGTATTTGATTAGTTTTTCACCTTTAACAGTATAGGAACCATTATAATGATTAGTAATTAATAGAGAATCTATGAATATTTGAAGATACCTGATCCTCATATTCTTAGCTAATTGCAAACCTGCTATAAAGGCCTCATACTCTGCCTCATTATTAGTGGTTTGGAATTCATATGCAATGGATTGGGGTATAATGTCCCCATGTGGTGATTTTAGTAGTGTGCTTTGTCCAGTTCCTTTAACATTTGAAGCTCCATCCGTAAAGAGTGTCCAAGGATCCTTGGTCTTCTCAAGTTGTTGAACTTCTAATTCAGCTTCCCTTTGAAGATCACTACTGAAATCAGCCACAAAGTCAGCTATAGATTGGGACTTGATGGCAGTCCTGGGTTCATACTTAATGTCATATGCAATAAGCTTGATTGCCCACTTTGCCATTCTACCTGGCATTTGAAGTTTCCTGAGAACATTCTTGATAAGAAGGTTAGTTTTCACAATAATGGTGTGAGTTTCGAAATAATGTCTATGTTTAGCGGAAGCCATAATTAAATCAAGAATTAATTTTTCTAAATGAGAATACCTGGCCTCAGCATCAAGTAGAATTTTACTTACATAGTATACCGGATGTTGAGAGCCTTCATGATCCTTAACTAGGATCGCACTTACTGCTTTAGCTGAAACAGCTAAGTATAAGGATAATGATTCTCCATTTTCTGGTTCCATCAGGGCTGGTGCTGAGGATAGATAATCCTTAAGAGCCTTGAGCGCAGCTTCATGCTTATCAGTCCACTCAAACTTCTTATTATTCCTCAATATGTCTTACCTGCCTTGAGCAATTTGTCTACCTCTTCTTGGATAATGACATTTCTTTCGGGTGCGAATTTCTCCTTTTTTGGTGTATTGACTTGAAAGACCTGTCAATACCAAGTTTGTGAGTAATAACATCCTTAGATATACCTGTCATGTCTTCATGTTTCCAAGCAAAGGTAGGTTTTCTTCTTTTCAAGAAGGATACTAAATCCTGCTCAATACTGTCTAGGATCCCGGATCCTATAAAAATTTTGGATTCAGGATCCTCTGGGTTCAGCAGAATATCCTTGACGTCTTGCTCTCTTGACTCTATGACGTCTTGCTCCTTGGTGGCTGGTTTCATTGAAGAAGTGTAACAGTTCTTTGCCTCCTGCTATCTTCACCACATCTCATAGAGTTGGGAGCTTGACACATTGATGATATGTTGAGGGGGACTGCCTTCATATCGTGTATCCATGGCCTGCCAAAGATAACATTACAGCAAGATAAGCAATCAATAACATAGAATTTTTTAACAGCATTCACTCCCTCTATATAAATAGGAAGTTTGATGTCCCCCAATGTATTCTTTGTCTCTCCACTGAATCCCACAAGGATAGATGATCCTGGGACAATGCAAGATTCAAGGATATTCATTCTTTTGAGGACATCCAACTGGATTATGTTCACTGAGCTTCCCCCATCAATGAGAATCCTGCGAACAAAATGGTTAGATATAAATAATGTAATAACCAAACCATCATGATGAGGATCCTGTATGTCCACACGATCATCCTCATCAAAGGATATGACTTTTTCCTGAGTAAGAATGGAAGTTCGAACAGGTCTGTCCCCATTCTCCATCTTTGTTTCTTTTGCATGTCTTTTAGCTGTTGAGAACCTCCAGAGATGAAATGGATGATTTGAGCATCAGCTGGTGGAGGAGGAGCTTTTTCAAGAACCTTCTCAGAATCCTGGATCCTTGACTTTTTCCTTCCAAGCAATTCCTTCAAGTATCCTTTGCTCAAAAGATAACCTATCTCCTTCCTTAATGCTATGCACTCATCTGTGAGATGACCAATATCCTCATGGTAAGCATACCATTTCGATTTGTCTTTGGTAACCGGCAGTTTGTCATTCTTCCTTGGCCACCTAGCCTTGTCACCTAAATTCTGCATAGCAAGGATTAGTTCATTATTATCAGCAGAAAAACAATATTCAGAAATAGGAGGATAATCCTCATCATCTTCCTCTTGTTCCACAGCATACACATTCTGGTTGTCATGCTTGGAGTATTGCTTGGATCAGTTATTCTTGAAATAGGATCCCTGTTTGTCTTGCTTTGAGGATCCTGACAATCTCTCCTGGATCCTTTTGTCATCCTCTAAACGGATGTACCTAAGGGCCCTGTTCCGTACCTCATATAGGTTCCTGCAAGGTATCATAACAAGATCATGATAGAACTGAGAATCCTCAAGTAAACCCATTTTAAAAGCTTCAACAGCAGTAGCAATATCTAAGTTAGGGATTTCTAAGGATTCTCTACTGAATTTAGTTATGTAATCCCTTAGTGATTCATTATGACCTTGGGTGATCCTATATAAGTCACTAGTTAATCGTTCAAAT
The DNA here is from genome assembly GCA_030545235.1 of Helianthus tuberosus. Classification (NCBI taxonomy): domain Eukaryota; kingdom Viridiplantae; phylum Streptophyta; class Magnoliopsida; order Asterales; family Asteraceae; genus Helianthus; species Helianthus tuberosus. Next base: position 27,884 of record JARYGA010055307.1, read on the forward strand.
CTCCTACTACATGAGAATTGGCTATTAAACAAATTAACTAGATTAGCAAATGAAGTAATAGAGTAAGGGGGAAGACTTAGCAGCCATTTAAGAGTTGATCCTGTCAGTGTGGATCCGAAACCCTTCCATACACATGCTTCTTTTAACCTCTCAGGGATGGGGTTGATCTCCATCCTTTCTCTATATTTAGCTACATGTTCTTCTGGATCCATCGAACCATCATATAACTTCATAGTTGGTATTTGGAACCTTTTGGGTATCTCAGCATCACAAATAGGTGGTGCAAAACGAGATATCCTGTGGCTTCCATCTGCAATTTCAGGAATGGGCTTCACCACTCCTGGACGCTGGATATCATATCCTTCAGCTTCTGTAATTCTTTAGCCATAGCTTGATTGATACCTGTATCCTGCACAAAGCCATGGTTAGTGTTATAAGAATTATTCAAAGTGTTACCTCCCGGGGGATTCAAGTTTGGAATCCCAGATGTGAATCCATATTGACGAGATTCTGGTATGACTTAAGGACCAGAAGAAGCAATGGTCTGCATTGGAATGAAGTCTCATTGATGAACATCTGTACTTGAGGGTTGCATACTCCTTAAGAATCCTTGATCCTGAAAGATGTTGGATCCTTGATTTGCTGTGAATGGGGGTCTTGGAGGATAATCCATAGATCCGTAAACCTGTGATGAGGATCCTTGAACCTGGAAGGAGGATCCTTGAACCTGAGAGGATCCTTGAACCTGAGAGGAACCTTGAACCTGAGAGGATCCTTGAACCTGAGAGGATCCTTGAACCTGAGAGGATCCTTGAGCCTGAGAGGATCCTTGAACCTGAGAGGATCCTTGAATCGGCTGCGTCCCCATGTATCCTCCTAAACTGGTGAAGAATCCCTGATGTTGAAATGAGGATCCTGAAGGCTGGATAGAGGATCCTTGAGCCTGAGACATTGCCGATGATCCAGAACGCATTGCTGTTGATCCACCCTGGTATTGGACACCTGGAGCTTCAGAATGCTGGGAAGTTATGACCGGAGTGTCGAAATTCAGCGACCTCGGCATCAAAGGGGAGTGATCCTCTGCTGATTTTATCAATTTTGCGAAGGATCCTGCCATTAGTTTCGTCCTGTTGTTGCATGTATCCTCTCATCTGAAAAATCAAAGCATAAAGATCACTGTTAGTAAGTGTAGAGGAAGAAACAACAGTTGGTTTTGTGAAAACGGGGGTTGTCTTCTTCGGAGCATTCTCAGCATTCTTCTGGAATGCAGGGATAAGATGATGCAATGGTGGAATGCCCTGTAACGAGGTAACCGCCGACATGGAACTTGAAGAAGTTTTTCCCTGAGAAGCCATGTGGTTGAAGGTGATGAACCGAAATGACCGAAATGAACAAAATTTCTCAGAAATGAAGCACCAATTGCCCCACGGTGGGCGCCAAACTGTTTTGGTCAAAAATCACACAAGGATAATGCAACCAAATCTGATTTTGTGAGGTATGATGCTTGGTTAATTGTATGAACGACAAGTATATGAAATCAACGATGAACACCGAGATTTATACGAGGAAAAAGCCCTTGATCTTTAGAAGATCTCCGGTATAAAAAACCTCGGGTGATGGAAACTACCGATCACCAAGTGCATTAAACGAGTAAAGGTTTACAACTTCGGAAGTTGATCAAGTGTTGTACAATATTTTCTAAAGTGTGAGTGTGTTTGAGAGCTGATATTAGAGAGAGAGTGTGTGTTTTCTGCCAATTGCATAATGTGTTCTCTAAACTTGATCAACCCCTTAAATTAGAAATAACCAACAAGTCCGAAAATTAAGGAAGACCACGTTTTCTCCCCATGACCATCGTGAAAATAGCACATGTGGGGCATCTTGAAGGAATATTCCCGAGATTCTAGCTGAGATTTAGTCCACAACATCCATTTTCTGCCTATAAACATTAAAAACGTGACAATTGTTAGAAATCATAAGTAATGTTAAGGATCCTGGATCCTCAGACTCTGGATCCTCAGACTCTAGATCCTGAGACTCTAGATCCTCAGACTCTCTGCATCATCCATTAAGGATCCGTGATCCATGCTCAGTCTCAGGATATATGATCCTTAGCATAAAATTTGTGCCCTAACACGAGGGAAATGAGTGATAGATCTATTTGGGTGTAGCGAGCCCACACCCATGAGGACCAGGGTGGCCCATGTGGTGACTATGTCTTATTCCCGGAGACAAATCTGCTAGGTTTGAGTTTTCCTGCATCACTTCACACATATCAATGGCCTTGCAAACCATTGGTGATATGTTTTCCTTGTTGCTTTCATACCAGGATTTACATACATACAGACATACTTTCAAAGGTTTACTCATACACACAAACAAACACATGAACTCGCTCAACTTTTGTTGATGTTTTCAAAATACATGTATTTCAAGGAATTAGTAAGTGGATCTGGCGGGCGTTGGAAGTTTCATGCTGCGTTGTGAATAAATATGTCATCCATGGTTTTGAGGTTTGGGTTGGGTGTCTTATTCCCAGACGAGACACGTCTTCCAAACCTTGGTTTTATTTAATGTCTTTTGATGAGTCCTTAGCGAACTCTTAAAACAATTCGTATGATTTGTAAAACTTGAATTTGAAGCCTACGTTTCAAGACAATGTCATTCTGTTTTAAACTTATTTAATGGATGACGAATTTATGGTTTTATCATATAGTTGCTGTTATGATTGAATGCAATGGTATTAAGAAAGTCACACCATAATCACGGTTTCGCAAAAGTCAGGGTGTGACACTGCAAGAGATTTCTTATATAGTACATTATTTATAATGGTGAATCGGGATACCTTCATCCTAAAAGCCTTAGGATTCTCATCCTTTGGGATGTGTCCTTCTCTGAGGTATTTCATAATTGGGGCCGTCCAGGACTTAGGATCCTCCTCAGGATACTCATCATCAGGATCCTGGATACTTGCTACTTCCTTATCCTGAGATTTGAAAAGATCCACTGCAGGATATAGGATATGTAGTATTGGTATCTGAGTTCCTTTTGTTATCATGACTGAAGATCCTAAGTTTTCCAAGGTATCCGCTTCAGCATTATCCTCTCTTGGTACCTGTTCAAGTGTAAAAACATCAAAATATCCTGCTAATTTTTTGAGAATTTCAAGATACTCGATTAACCTTTCACCTTTGACTGCATAGGATCCATTAAAATGATTAGTAATTAACAAGGAATCAACAAATACTTGCAAACTTTTAACATTCATACTCCTGGCCAACTCTAATCCTACAATTAAAGCTTCATATTCTGCTTCATTATTAGTGGCAGGAAATTCACATCTAATAGCCTGGGGTAATATGTCCCCCTATGGTGATTTTAGTAGTATACCCAATCCTACAACTCTCACATTAGATGCACCATCAGTATATAATGTCCAGGATTCTAAGTTTTCTCCTAGCTGTTGTACTTCTAGATCTACTTCATTTTGAATATCACTACTGAAATCAGCCACAAAGTCTGCTAGAGCTTGAGATTTTATGGCATTTCTAGGTTCATATACTAGATCATAGGCACTTAATTTTACTGACCACTTAGCCATCCTACCCGACATCTCAGGTTTCCTAAGCACATTCTTAACAGGATAATTAGTTTTAACATGAATCCTATGTGTTTCAAAATAATGTCTAAGCTTAGTTGATGTCATAACTAGGGCCAATATCAATTTTTCTAAATGAGAATATCTAGTTTCAGCATCTAATAGGCTTTTACTAACATAATAGACAGGATACTGCTGACCTTCGTGATCCTTTACCAGGACAGCACTTACTGCATTCCCTAATACTGCAAGATACAGGGATATTGGTTCACCATCCTCGGGCTTCATCAATAGAGGTACAGTTGAAAGATACTGCTTTAATTCCTGCAAGGCTGCTTCATGCTTCTCTCCCCATTCGAATTTCTTATTCTTCTTCTCCAGGATATCGTAGAATTCCTTGCATTTTTTCGAGGATCTCGATATAAACCTGTTTAATGTTGCTACTCGACCTGTTAGTCTTTGTACATCTTTCATGTTAGAAGGTGACTTGATATCTAGGATAGCTTTGATCTGTTCTGGGCTTGCTTCTATCCCCCTTTTAGTCACCATATATCCCAAAAACTTTCCTGCCCCCACTCCAAAATGACATTTAGCAGGATTTAGTTTCATGTTGTCCTGGTCCAGGATATCAAATGCTCCTTCAATATCCCGGAGATGATCCTCAGCCTTCTTGGAGTTTACCACCATATCATCGATGTACACCTCCATGGTGTCCCCCAGTTTGTCTTTAAACATCATGTTCACCAATCTTTGATATGTTGCACCTGCATTCTTCAGACCAAAAGGCATTGCAGTATAACTATAAATACTTGTTGGTGTCATAAAAGCAGTATCCTCTTGGTCCGAAGGTTCCATTTGTATCTGCTGGAATCCTGAGGATGCATCCATGTAGGTTAACATTTCATGACCAGCAGTGGCATCCACCATTGAGTCTATATGAGGACGTGGGAACGGGTCTTTAGGACATGCTTTGTTCAAGTCTGTGTAATCTACACTGTTTTGGTCAAAAATTACCTAAGTAATTAAGTAATCAAATTAGTTAAGTGAGGTAGTGTGCTAAAAGTATTTGAAAAATATATGTTGATTAAGTTGTTAACAAAAATAGTTTTCAGGATACGGCTCAGGATATCGAGCTGTATCAACAATCAAACAATGAGCAGAAAGGTAAAGCGTGACACAGGATGTATGAGGAAAGCCCTAGATCAATCTAGATCGCCGACACAAAACCCCGGGAGCTGACAATCACAGCTGCCTTGTTCTTCTTATTACTTCAAATATCAGGATACAGTGCAGGATATGATACGGATCAACTATGTGTTACAATGCGATTTGAATACAAGTGTAAGTGTACTGTGAGTGATTGCAGCTAGAGAGCAAGAGTGTTCGAAGAATTGTGTGTGTTCTTATTTGATCCGATCGATCCTATTTATAGTAAAACAAAGCTAACTAACTAGCCTACAAATCCAGGATAAAGGGAATATTCCCTTTGTGAACGTTGTAGTCCATGTCTTCCGGCTTCAACGTTCCCATTCCAACAGATTAGCCCGAGTCTTTGGGAGAAGAGGTCCACTTGAACGTTATAGACTTGCTTCAATAATCTGCACGTGAATTAATTAGTCACTACTAGGATACTGTATCAGGATGTTACCAATATCCTGATCCGGTATCCTGATCACAACAAAAGAAACATAGTCAGAATATTATTCAGGATATATGAGCAGAAAACCACCCATAACAATTGTCCCCAAAATATATCTGTTGGTAAACTAATTCCAACGGATATATTTTAAAACCTTATCTCGTGAACCGAGGCAACTAAATTGAAGTGACGATTGAGGTGACATTGTGCAACTTCCAACGCGCTTTTCACTCGATGGCCATCTATCTTGCCCCTATATCTTCTCTTTTTCTTTTTGATAAGCGATTACCTTCCTCAGAATTCTCAGGTACTTCCCTTTTCTTATCTCTTTAAATTTCTTCGCTCAAATTTTCTGATGGCCACCAGAACACGCTCTCATTCCGGCGAGTCCACCTCGTCATTTGTCAATCAAAACCTGCTCAAACACCCCGAGAAGGAGGTGTACTCCTTTGACAACGCCGATATTGCCGCATTAAGAACCTCTGGTGTTTTTTCTGACACGGCGATTATCCGCCTATTTGACCGGAGCATCCATTCAGACGTGTCTTCTGAAGAGTGGATCTGTTTCTCATCATACCCATTTTCCCTTGGCCTTTAAACAATTTACTTTCCTGCATTAAGACAATATGATGACCAAAGGTGGATGGGTCCTGAGTTTCAGGATGAAGCCCTTGGTCATCAATTTGTATGGTTTATTTTGAACAATATAAAAGTTGGAGGTGGATGGGTCTCGGTTTGAGATGAAACCTTCAACTGTTAAGTAAATATGGTTAGAAACTAATTGTGCTTTTGGTGGATGGATCTCCGTTTGAGATGAAACCAAAAGCACAAACTTTTGCTATGTTAATAATATAACTTTCTTTTGGCCTTACCCATTGTTGTTCATTTTTATTTTTGCAAAGCTTGTGTTGATAACAGTTGTTTGACTCGAATACAGTTTCAATTTTTAATCTAAGTATCATATCTCAAACATTCCAACCAAATATCCTGAAATATATCCTGAGAATATATCCTGATCAGGATACTCATGGATGTTATAATCAAGCTTTTGTTAAACATAGTTTCAGAAATTTAGACAATTTAGACAACTTTTAAAGGAACAAAAAGGAAAGTTTATACCAGGGATAGAGTGCAACCCTATTCTTAAACTTCAATCCTTTTGCAACCTTTCCACCGAAGATGTCCCCAGTCTGGGACACTTAGTGAACTAAGCCCAAGCTTGATCCTCTGAACTTTTCACAATACCTTAGTAGGAATGTCCCCTGTTTATGTCATTGTTAAATACTTAGGAGCTCCTGTAATCATAACTGATTTCATACTTATGTATAACTTTAGTATCACAGGGGATAAACCCTAAATATCCTGGAGATAGATCCTCAATATTCTGGGGATAAACCCTGAGCATACTGGGGAAAATCCCAAATTTTCGTGTGCTACAGGCGGGAGTGTATAAACTCCAACACTTAGAAAGGTGAAAACCTTTAAACCTTAGAGAGTATGAATATACCCTTTCATGAGAGAGGGTGATCAATCCTCATATACCTTTAGGATCCAGGATATAGCCAATAATAACGAAATTGTCAGCCACTTTTACATGGACTGTGTTTTGGTCAAAAATTACCGAAGTAATTAAGTGATCAAATTAGTTAAGTGAGGTAGTGTGCTAGAAGTAAGTGTCAAAAATGTGTTAATTAAATTACTTGCAAAAACAGTTTCAGGATACGGCTCGGGATATTGAGCTGTATCAACGATCAAACAATGAGCAAACAATGAGCAAAAAGTAAAGGAAGTGACACGAGATGTACGAGGAAAGCCCTTGATCAATCTAGATCGCTGGCATAAAACCTCGGGAGCTGACAATCGCAGCTGCCTTGTTCTTCAATTGCTTCAAAAATCAGGATACAGTGCAGGATGTGGTACGGATCGACTAAGTGTTACAACGGAAATGAAATACAAGTGTAGTGTTTGCTATCAGCTAGAGAGTGATTGTGTTCGAGAGTGTAAGTGTGAATTGATGTGTGTTCTAAGCTGATCCGACCTCATCTATTTATAGTAAAGATAAAATAACTAACTACCCTAAACTCGCGGGATTCACCGAATATTCCTTCTTGGAACGTTGCAGACCTGGTCTTTCGGGCTCAACGTCTCTTTCTCAACAAATTCGTCCGAGTCTTGAGGAGAAGAAGTCCTTGTGACCGTTAGCAAGTCTCTGCCCTTAACCTGCACGTGGTTAATTCAATAAGCTTCAGGATATCGCCCAAGATGTCAGCAATATCCTCTTCCAGCATCCTGATTACAAATAAACAAACAAAGGCAGGATATTGGTCAGGATACATATGTTAAGAAAATGACCCCTAACAATTGTCCCCAAATATATCAGTTGGGATACCAATCCAACGGATATATTTCAAAACTTTACTTTATAACTCAAGGCCATTAATATGACTAGACTCTTGAAATGACAGCGGTGCAACTTCCAAGGCATTATTTACTTTTTACCCCCCTATATTCATCCTATATTAACCGAGGGACTCCTTGTCTCGGTTACCCTTATCTTCAAGCAAGTATCAGGTATCTTCTCTTCTAATCTCCTCTCTTTAATTTTTCATAATTTGCTCAATGGCACCACGAACGAAATCCCGCTCAGACCGGCCAGCCTCAACCCTCATAAGTCAAAACTTTATCACCGATCCAGCAAAGGAGATTTGCTGTTTCAATAATGCTGATATTGCTGCTCTCAGAGACTCCGGTGCCTTTCCCACCGGAACGGTCTTTCGCCCGTTTGACAAGGAAGCCCGATCGGATGCATCATCCGACGAGTGGGTTTGTTTTTTCGCTTATCCTTTCTCCCTTGGACTCCGGTATCCATTTCCACCCTTTATCTCCAGTTTTTTCGACCTCACCGGCCTTAGTTATGCCCAAGTTATGCCAATGGTCTGGCGAATCTTGATAGTGTTGGATCAAATCAAATCACGTCATTACCCTAACCTTCTTGTTGAGGACCTTCCCGTAGCATACCGATTAAGATCCCACGGCAACCACCGTTATCTTCTATTCTCCATCAAGAGCCCTTTGGTCCTTAAAGCCACCAAGAACGAGGATCGGTGGCGACGAAAATTCTTTTTCGTCAAAAGAGACTCCATTGATAAGGGTTTCGATCTTCCGGTTAAATGGTTAACCAAGGGTAGGATTTAGGGTTTTAGGAATATCCCCAATCATATTTTCAAACTGTATCCCGGACTTATATTCTGACGTTTTTATGCAGCGAATTTCAGAGATTTAGTGCCTCCTAGCGCGGAATCCGAATCCAAGATCAAGGAAATCTACCGTCTTCCTGCCAGCGAAAGAAGTTTTTCCCTGTCTCTCACAGATCCTCATCAAAAATCAAACTCAGAAATGTCTGGTAAGCATATTTTCATATGTTAATTATTTTCAAAAATATGATGAGTTTTAAGAGTATCTTCCCTTATGTAGCACCAGTCGTCAACCTTGATGCTTTCGAACTCGATGAACTGGATTGCTATTCCAGCCTTGAACCCGCCAAACAAGAATCCAAGCCGAAGTCGTCTGCTACACCAAAGCCTACCTCCTCGAAAACTGTTTCTGCTCCCAAAGGCCCTCCGGCATCCAGGACCAGGGCATCCAGTTCTCGGAAGAGAAAGGAGACTGACTCCCCAGCTGTTTCTGAAACATTCTCTCTTGAGAATCATTGATTCAATGACGCCACCTCATTTCTCAAACAGGTAGAATTTTCTTTCCAATATCCTGTATAAGTATGTTAGTCTTTATCCTGCTTATATTAATACCTGTGTCTTTATCTATAGGGTCTGGATCGCCTCATGCATTTATACGAAGATGCTACCGGTCTTAACAAGATGTTGCAGATTCAGCTGGAGAAAGCTCAAGCCACCATAGCTGATCAAGGGACCATCGCAGCTGCCAAATCCCAGCACTATGAGGACAAATACAAGGCAATGACTCAGGAACATCAAGCCGCCCTTCACAAAGCTAATGAGGATGCTCAAGCCAAGCTGGACGCCGCTCTTCTCCAATATCAGCAGAACATGAGCTCATACCGGGATAGCCTAAAAACTTCGGTGGTCGTCTCTCTTCTCCAAGCCAGGATAAAGATGGCTTATGAAGCCATGGATCTGGGTTTTGAATGCCCTTCCTGGAATGTAAAGGCTTGGGAGGAGAAACTACAGGGCCTTGGAGGTCATCCCGTTGCTCATCCTGCAAAACATACTGGTGAAGAGCCTTCTAAGACGGCAGAGGAGGTGGCCAATGCTGATGATGGTGCTGAGAAGAATCCTGAGGATGATGCTGGGGTGAATGCTGGCAAGGAGGTTGCTGTTCAAGAAGGTGCTGCCCCTTAGGCAGCAGAGTGGGCGATGATGGATATACGTGCCAAGGCCGGAGCCCACTTTTTAATTTCATGGTTGTGGTTGCATAAACAATTTACTTTTCCTGTCCTTGAACAATTTACTTTTCCTGCATTAGAACAATATGATGACCAAAGGTGGATGGGTCCTAAGTTTTAGGATGAAGCCCTTGGTCATCAATTAGTATAATTTGTTTTGAACATAGTAACGGTTGTAGGTGAACGGGTCCTGTTTTGAGACAGATCCTGCAACCGTTACAAAATTATGGTAACAACTAATTGTGCTTTTGGCGGATGGGCCTTACCAAAAGCACAACTTTTGACTTGTTAATAATATAACTATCTTTTGACTTATTTTTCTGTTACTTTGCATTATTTAGTGTAAGTCTTAGCTTTGTAAAAATTTTATAGTGTTATTTTACAAAATATTCTGACCAGTATGCTTAAAAACATACTGCAGAAGCCTTTTATTAAATAGATCTTTCAGACGCTCTTTTAAAAATTTCTTTAGAAAGTAAGAAATAGTTTATCTCTTCAAAACCAGGTTTTGATGATGATCAAAGTTCCAAGCCAATACTAGTTTCAAACATCGTAATCAAATATCCTTAAAAGGACTTTGAGGATATATGTCAAGATACTTAACATGATATTACTAAAAATTTAAATGAGGCTCACAAAGGAAAAATCATACCAGACATAGGATATAAACCTATTACCGAACTCCAATCCCTTTGCAACTCTTCCAATGAAGATGTCCCCAGTGCAAGGTACTTAATGCATTAGCCGCAAATTTCATTAGTTTTATAGCACCATCTTGTCAGGGATGTCCCCTGTGTACAATGTCTTCAAGTATCTTAGAAATCTATTTAATGTCAGTTTGCATTGCATAAGCAATATTTTACGTCTCAAGGGTAGAACCCAAGGATGTACTGGAGATAAATCCTTTGTAACCTGGGGAAAATCCCAATTTTTCATGCGCTACAGGCGGGAGTGTATAAACTCCAAGACTTAGAAAGGTGAAAACCTTTAAACCTTAGAGAGTATGAAAATACCCTTTCGTGAGAGAGGGTGATCAATCCTCATATACCGTTAGAATTCAGGATATAGCCAATGGTAACGAAATTGTCAGCCACTTTTACATGGACTGGTCCCGCCACCTTGAACTATCCCTGAATAACTTGCGCTCCAGGCGGGGTGTTTAAACCCAATTCGGAAGAAAGGTGAATACCTTTAAACCTGTGAAGGGATCAGTATCCCTTAAACGTGAGAGAGGGGGCCAATCCTCTAATCTTCTGAGTTATCCCGAGTGCATATTCTGGAGCTATATCCTGGAACATATCTTGCAAAACAAACGTAAACTAAGGTGGGTGTTAGCTTGGCTAACACCCCTCCGATGCTTAAGTCAGTATTGGGTTCAAAAGAATTAATAATATCAAAATATAATAAAAAGAAGTAAGAATTCATACCATCTTGAGTTAGAAATTAAATTCTAGACTCACTTGAAATAGAGCTTAAGGTGTATAGCATTCCAAGATCTTGGTAGCATATCTCCCTCCATATTCTTGAGTCTATATGCTCCTTTCCCTGCTTCTGATTCAACTTCATATGGTCCTTCCCATTTTGGAGCTAACTTGCCATCGGCAGGATTAGTAGTATTTTGGAAAGCCTTTCTTAATACCCAATCTCCAACCTTAAATCTTCTGGTTCTAATATTCTTATTGTATGCCCTGGATATTCTCTGTTGATATGCTGCCATCCTTAGCCTTGCCGCATCTCTCTTTTCATCTATAGTGTCTAAATCCTGACTCAAGGCTTCAGGATTCTTCTCAGGATCACTTAAGATAGATCTTGCAGTAGGTATTGTCATCTCCGTTGGAATCACTGCTTCTGCTCCAAATACCAACGAAAATGGGGTTTGACCTGTTGCATTCTTTACCGTTGTCCTATCAGCCCATAAAACAAAGGGTAATTCTTCTGCCCATCTTCCTTTTTTGGCTCCAAGCCTTTTCTTTAAGTTGTTGACAATTATCTTGTTAGAGGATTCTGCTTGTCCATTTGCTTGAGGATGTACCGGAGTAGATGTGATCATTTTGATTCCCCAACTCTTGCAAAAGTCAGTAGTCCTCTTACTTATGAACTGGGAGCCATTGTCACAGATTATCTCAGCTGGTACTCCGAATCTGGTCAGGATATTCCTCTTTATGAAGGATACTACTTCTTGGTCTCTAACTTGAACAAATGCTTCAGCTTCAACCCACTTAGAGAAATAATCCGTCATTGCTAGCATAAAGAATTTTCCTCCCGGAGCTTTTAGTAGCTTTCCCACTATATCCATACCCCACTTCATAAATGGCCAAGGGGAAACAATAGGATATAATGGTTCAGCCGGTTGATGCAGTATGTTACTATGTCTTTGACATGAATCACATCTTCGAGCATATTCTGCGGCATCTTTTCTCATTGTTGGCCAATAATATCCCGTTCTTAATATTTTTGAGAATAACGATCTGCCCCCAGCATGGTTACCACAATCCCCTTCATGTATATCCTGAAGGACTTCTTTGGCTTCAAGATCCTCCAAGCATCTCAAATACGGTCCTGCAAGAGATTTCTTGTATAAAATATTATTTATAATAGTGAACCGTGATACCTTCATCCTAAATGCCTTAGGATTTTCATCTCCAGGAATGTGTCCTTCTTTGAGATATTTCATGATTGGAGCCGTCCAGGTTTTAGGATCCTCTTCAGGATATTCTGCCCCAGGATCCTGAATACCAGCTACTTCTTTATCTCGAGGATTCGTTGCAGGATATAAGACATGTACTATTGGTATTTGTGTCCCTTCAGGTATCCTGACCGATGATCCCAGATTTGCTAAGGCATCTGCTTCAGCATTATCTTCCCTTGGTACCTGTTCAAGTATAAAAACATCGAAATATCCTGCTAATTTTTTGAGAATATCGAGATATTCGATTAATTTCTCTCCCTTAACTGCATATGATCCATTAAAATGGTTAGTAATTAACAGAGAGTCAACATATACTTGCAAATTTTTGATACTCATGCTCTTAGCCAACTCTAATCCTGCAATTAAAGCCTCATACTCTGCTTCATTATTAGTAGCAGGAAATTCACACCTAATAGCCTGGGGTAATATGTCCCCCTGTGGCGATTTTAGTAGTATTCCTAATCCTACTCCTCTTACATTAGATGCACCATCAGTATATAATGTCCAGGATCCTGAGGATTCTCCTAGCTGTTGAACTTCTAGATCTACCTCATCCTGAATGTCACTACTAAAGTCAGCCACAAAGTCAGCTAAAGCCTGAGACTTTATGGCATTCCTAGGTTCATATACTAAATCATAAGCACTCAACTTTACTGACCACTTGGCCATCCTGCCTGACATCTCTGGTTTCCTAAGCACATTTTTAATAGGATAGTTTGTCTTAACATGAATCCTATGTGTCTCGAAATAATGCCTAAGTTTCGTTGATGCCATAATTAATGCTAGTATCAATTTTTCTAAATGAGAATACCTAGTTTCAGCATCTAACAAACTTTTACTAACATAATAAACAGGATACTGCTGACCTTCATGGTCTTTTATAAGAACGGCACTTACAGCATTCCCTGATACAGCAAGGTACAGGGATAGTGGTTCACCATTTTCCGGCTTCATCAATAGAGGTGCCGTTGAGAGATACCGTTTCAAATCCTGTAGGGCTGCTTCATGCTTTTCCCCCCATTCGAATCTTTTGTTCTTCTTTAGGATATCATAGAAGTCTTTGCATTTCTCCGAGGATCTTGAGATAAATTTGTTTAGAGCTGCTACTCGGCCTGTTAATCTTTGTACATCCTTCATATTCGAGGGTGATTTTATATCTAGGATAGCTTTAATCTGCTCCGGGCTTGCCTCTATCCCCCTTTTCGTCACCATATACCCAAGAAACTTTCCTGCCCCCACTCCGAAATGGCATTTAGCAGGATTCAGCTTCATGTTGTATTGATCCAGGATATCAAATGCTCCTTTAATATCCTGGAGGTGATCCTTAGTTTTCTTTGATTTTACCACCATATCGTCAATGTACACCTCCATGGTGTCCCCCAGTTTGTCTTTAAACATCATGTTTACCAATCTTTGGTATGTTGCACCTGCATTTTTCAAACCAAAAGGCATGGCTGTATAACAGTAAATACATGTTGGCGTCATGAAGGCGGTATCCTCCTGGTCAGAAGGCTCCATTTGTATCTGTTGAAATCCTGAGGATGCGTCCATGAAGGTCAGCATTTCATGCCCAGCAGTGGCATCTACCATTGTATCAATATGGGGAAGAGGAAATGGGTCTTTAGGACAAGCTTTGTTCAAGTCTGTGTAGTCTACACAAACTCTCCATTTCCCATTCTTCTTCTGTACTACAACCACGTTTGCTAGCCACCTTGGGAACTTAACTTCTCTGATCATTCTTGACTTTAATAATCTTTCAACTTCCTCCTGGATAATTGTGTTCCGCTCAGGAGCAAACTTCCTTCTTTTTTGTTGCACAGGCTTGAATGATTTATCAATTCCAAGCTTGTGAGTGATAATATCTTTGGATATGCCTGTCATATCCTCATGCTTCCATGCAAACGTAGACATCCTGCATTTCAAAAAGTTAATTAATTGTTCCTCAATATCCTGAGGGATATTGGTCCCTACGAGCACCGAAATATCGGGGTTATCCTGGTCCAGGATAACCTTTTTCACATCCTGCTCCGGATCCTCCACGATATCCTGGGCCCGTGACTTTAATTGCTATGCTGCGCTAGTTTTGGCTGAGGATTTCATCGAGGAGGAGTAGCACTCTTTCGCCTCCTGCTGATCACTATCAACTTTGACCACTCCCCAAGGGGTAGGTATCTTGATGCATTGGTGATACGTTGATGGCACGGCCTTCATATCGTGAATCCACGGTCTTCCCAATATGATGTTATAGCAGGATAGAGAATCCATCACACAGAAACGTTGTATCGAATTGACTCCTTCAACGTATACTGGCAACTTTATCTCTCCCACTGTGTTTCTAGCCTCTCCACTGAATCCAACAAGCACGGTGGACTTTGAAGTGATATCCATTGGAGATACATTCATTCTCTTCAGAGTTTCTAGTTGGATTATGTTGACGGAGCTGCCATTATCCACCAATATCCTGCGTACAAAATGGTTAGCCACATATAACGTTATTACCAGAGCATCATGGTGAGGATCCTGGACAGTATCCCTATCATCTGCATCAAAAGTGATCACTTTGTCAGTCGTGAGGGTAGTCATCCTGACAGGTCTGTCTCCCCTTTCGGCCTTAGCTTCCTTTGCATGTCTCTTTGCTGCCGAATACGAGGTCCCACAGATGTCGGATCCTCCCGAAATGAAGTTGATTATCTTGGCATCCGAGGGAGGTGACGCTGCTCGTTCAGGATCCTTGTCAGTATCCTGACCCTTATTCTTCTTCTTTCCTAAGAGATCTTTCAGATATCCCTTGCTTAGAAGATAGCTTATTTCTTTCCTTAAAGCAATGCAATCCTCAGTCATATGTCCGAAATCTTCGTGGAAAGCACACCATTTCGACTTATCTTTCCAGTCAGCCTTTTGTTGATTCTTTCGAGGCCATCTAGCCTTGTCTCCTAGGCCCTGCATAGCATACATTAATTCAGGAATATTAACAGAAAAGCAATATTCAGACAACTCAGGATACTCTTCAGGATCCTCATCTTCGACAGCATTCACTCTCTTGTTTTCATTTCTACCATATGGCTTAGGCCGATATGACTTAAATGAGGATTCTGACTTCCTATTAGTCGATTCATAAGTGTTGGACGAGTTCATCCTTTCTTGCATCTTCTTGTCATCTTCCAGACGGATATATCTCAAGGCCCTGTTACGAGCTTCATCGAGATTCCTGCAGGGATTCATTACAAGATCTTGATAAAACTGAGAATCCTTTTGTAATCCCATCTTAAAAGCTTGCACAGCTGTTGCAACATCAAGATGTGGGATATCCAAGGATTCTCGACTAAATTTGTTCACATAATCCCTCAAGGATTCTTGAGGCCCTTGAGTTATCCTGTAAAGATCACTGGTTAGTTTCTCAAAACTCCGACTACAAGAAAATTGACTGTTAAATAAATTAACCAAATGAGCAAATGAAGTGATTGAGTGAGGAGGAACGTTCAACAGCCATTTTAAGGCTGATCCTGTTAGAGTAGAACCAAATCCCTTGCACAAGCACGCTTCCTTGAGCTCCGGAGGAATAGGGTTAATCTCCATTCTTTCCCTATACTGAGCAATATGTTCCTCAGGATCCGTAGTCCCATCATAAAGCTTCATGTTGGGAGTTTGGAATCTCTTTGGGATCTCAGCATCACATATAGGGTACGCAAAACGAGATATCTTGTGGCTATCTTGAGATACTTCCGGGATCGGCTGGACCACCCCAGGTACACTAGATATCATGTCTTTCAACTTCTGAAGTTCCCTGGTAAGTGCTGATGTTACACCTGTATCCTGCAAAGATCCACCACTGTTAGTAGTATGAGTATTATTATTATTAGACACGTTACCAGTTGGAGGATTTTGCCCATATCCTGAAGCATATCCTGAGCTCCTCATGGTTGACATCCTAATCGAGGAGGGTATTTCAGGAGTATGATTCTGAGGAAGACTGGGCACGATATTCCCCCTATTATCCTCGGTATAAACAGTTGAGCTAAAGTTCAACGCTCTGGGGTGTAACGGAGTGACATTGTCCTCCGCAGATCTGCTCGAGCCAGCCTTCAGGAGTTGTATCTCCCTTAAAAGCATTTGGTTCGTTTCCTGTTGCTGCCTCATTTGTTCCTGCACACTTCCAAATAAGGTTAAAATTTCCTCATTAGAAGCTAAAACGGGAGCAGATCCCTGGACACTCCGAGTCGGGATAACATCTTGAGATTGTGTAGAGGCAGGCATCCTTGGAGGAGGTGGTGGAAGCACCGAACCGGTAGTAGCAGAAGTCATAGCAGACACAGTAGAGGAACTCATGTTTGATCTTGAGGCCATTATAGATAATGTAGCAAAAAGTTTTGAAAATAGAAAACCGATTAGCGATTTGACAAAAAGTTTTAGTAAAAAGAGCACCACTTGCCCCACGGTGGGCGCCAAATTGTTTTGGTCAAAAATTACCGAAGTAATTAAGTGATCAAATTAGTTAAGTGAGGTAGTGTGCTAGAAGTAAGTGTCAAAAATGTGTTAATTAAATTACTTGCAAAAACAGTTTCAGGATACGGCTCGGGATATTGAGCTGTATCAACGATCAAACAATGAGCAAACAATGAGCAAAAAGTAAAGGAAGTGACACGAGATGTACGAGGAAAGCCCTTGATCAATCTAGATCGCCGGCATAAAACCTCGGGAGCTGACAATCGCAGCTGCCTTGTTCTTCAATTGCTTCAAAAATCAGGATACAGTGCAGGATGTGGTACGGATCGACTAAGTGTTACAACGGAAATGAAATACAAGTGTAGTGTTTGCTATCAGCTAGAGAGTGATTGTGTTTGAGAGTGTAAGTGTGAATTGATGTGTGTTCTAAGCTGATCCGACCTCATCTATTTATAGTAAAGATAAAATAACTAACTACCCTAAACTCGCGGGATTCACCGAATATTCCTTCTTGGAACGTTGCAGACCTGGTCTTTCGGGCTCAACGTCTCTTTCTCAACAAATTCGTCCGAGTCTTGAGGAGAAGAAGTCCTTGTGACCGTTAGCAAGTCTCTGCCCTTAACCTGCACGTGGTTAATTCAATAAGCTTCAGGATATCGCCCAAGATGTCAGCAATATCCTCTTCCAGCATCCTGATTACAAATAAACAAACAAAGGCAGGATATTGGTCAGGATACATATGTTAAGAAAATGACCCCTAACAGACTGGTCCCGCTATCTTGAACTATCCCTGGATAACTTGCGCTCCAGGCGAGGTGTTTAAACCCAATTCGAGAGAAAGGTGAATACCTTTAAACCTGTGAAGGGATCAGGATCCCTTAAACGTGAGATAGGGGGACAATCCTCTAATCTTTCGAATTATCCTGAGTGTATATCCTGGAGGTATATCCCGAAGCATATTCTACAAAACAATCTTAAACTAAGGTGGGTGTTAGCTTGACTAACACCCCTCCGATGCTTAAGTCAGTACTGGGTTCAAATAAAATAAAACAGAATTATATTTAAAAGAGATAGGATTCATACCATCTTGAGTTAGAAATTAAATTCTAAACTCACTTGAAATAGGCTTTGAGGTGTATAGCATTCAAGGATCTTGGTAGTATATCCCCCTCCATATTCTTAAGCTGATATGCTCCTTTTCCGGATTCCGATTCAATCTCATAAGGTCCTTCCCACTTAGGAGCTAACTTTCCATCAGCAGGATTAATAGTATTCTGAAAAGCCTTCCTTAATACCCAATCTCCAACTTGAAACCTTCTAGTCCTTGGATTCTTGTTATATGCTCTGGATATCCTCTGTTGATATGCTTCCATTCTCAGCTTTGCCACATCCCTTGTCTCATCAATGGTATCCAATTCTTGACATAGATCTTCGGGATTCTTCTCAGGATCCCAGAGGTTGGATCTTGCCGTAGGTATCACCATCTCTGTTAGGATTACTGCCTCTGTTCCAAATACCAAACAAAATGGGGTTTGCCCAGTTGCACTTTTCACTGTTGTCCTATCAGCCCATAAAACAAAGGGTAATTCTTCAGCCCATCTTCCTTTCTTAGCTCCTAGTCTTTTCTTCAAATTGTTGACAATTATCTTGTTCGAGGATTTTTCTTGTCCGTTTGCTTGAGGATGTACCGGTGTGTATGTGATCATTTTGATTCCCCAACTCTTGCAAAAATCGGTAGTCCTCTTACTGATGAACTGAGAGCCATTGTCACAAATTATCTCAGCTGGTACCCCGAACCTAGTTAGGATATTCCTTTTTATGAAAGATACTACTTCTTGGTCTCTAACTTGAACAAATGCTTCAGCTTCAACCCATTTAGAGAAATAATCAGTCATTGCCAGCATAAAGACTTTTCCTCCTGGAGCCTTTGGCAATTTTCCCACTATGTCCATCCCCCACTTCATGAATGGCCAAGGGGAAGCAATAGGATATAGTGGTTCAGCAGGTTGATGCGGTATATTACTGTGCCTTTGACATGCATCACATCTTCGAGCATATTCTGCAGCATCTTTCCTCATCGTCGGCCAATAGTATCCTGTTCTTAACACCTTTGAGAATAATTATCTGCCCCCAGTATGGTTACCACATGTAACACCCCGTGTTTCGAAAGTTAAAGTCAAAGTCAAGATTGAAGTCAAAGGGAGACAAGATTGTTAATTGCGATCTGTCACCCCTCGCTCAATTCCTATTTTTGGCTTCTTTGACTTGTAGATAGTCTTTTTATGCTTTACGTTAGTTGTATTATGTGGAGTAATTGTTACCAATCGAGGTTTAATCGCTATTTATCGATATTTATCGCATGTTTTATCGCTTTATTGCTTATCATAATCGCACTCGCAACTCGAAATGCGCGTTCTGGTTATTGTTCTTATGTGTGTGTGCCCTTTATGTGTTACTTGTGCATGTTATTTATGTTTTATGATGTGGTGATTAATCGAAACGTAATCGCAACTCAATCGCAAACGCTAAACGAACGTTAAATAAGGATGATTGTATGTTGATATAGTAGTTGGTGTTTTGGTCAAAAATTACCTAAGCAATTTAGTGATCAAATTAGTTAAGTGAGGTAGTGTGCTAGAAATATGTGTGAAAAAAGTGTTAACCAAATTAGTTGTGAAAACAGTTTCAGGATACGGCTCGAGATATAGAGCTATGTCTACAATCAAACAATGAGCGAAAATGTAAAGGTTGACACGTGATGTACGAGGAAAGCCCTTGATCAATCTAGATCGCCGGCATAAAACCTTGGGAGCTGAAAATCGCAGCTGCCTTGTTCTTCTATTGCTTCAAATATCAGGATACAGTGCAGGATGTGGTGCGGATCGACTATGTGTTACAATGTAATTCGAATACAACTGTTGTGTGTAGTGTTTGCGATGAGCTAGAGAGAAAGTGTTCGAAAATGTGTGAGTTGAGTGACTTAATCTGATCCGCCCCCATCTATTTATAGTAAAACAAATGTAACTAACTATCCTACATTACTGGGATCCAACGAATATTCCTTAGTTGAACGTTGGAGACCTGGTCTTTCGGGCTCAACGTCTCTCCTTTAACAAACATGCCCGAGTCTTGAGGAAATGAAGTCCATTTGACCGTTAGCAAGTCCCAGTCTTTAACCTGCACGTGATTAATTCGATATACCTCAGGATATCACCCAGGATGTTAGCAATATCCCCGTCTAGTATCCTGATCATAGATAAACAATAAAAAGCAGGATATTAGTCAGCATGCATACTCAGAAAATGACCCATAACAATTGTCCCCAAATATATCGGTTGGTATACCAATCCAACGGATATATTTTAAAAACTTTATCTCATCGATCGAGGCAATTAAAATGAAACGATGGTTGAAGTGACATTGTGCCATTTTCAATGCAATATTTACTCTTTACCCCCCCTATATTCAGCCTATATTAACCGAGTGACTCCTCATGATGATTATCCTTATCTTCAACCGGATATCAGGTATTTTCCTCTCTGCCCTTTCTATTTTCCCTGTTTATATCTTCTTTTCTCCGATTGTGTTCTTCCATGGCGACCCATACCAGATCGCAAGTGGCGGACTCTCTTTCCCCCTTCTACAAACAAAATTTGCTTCAGAATCCTTCAAGCTTCCGGTGCCTTTCCCGCCGGAACAATCTTCCGTCCATTTGACCGAGAGGTCCGATCGGATTTTTGTTCCGACGAATGGGTTTGCTTCTTTGCATAACCTTTTTCATTAGGGCTTCAATATCCATTTTCTCCCTTCATATCTCGCTTCTTTGAGCTTACCGGTCTCAGTTTCGCCCAAATCATGCCTATGGTTTGGCGTGTGTTAATCACTCTAGAGCAGATTAAGGCTCGTCATATGCCTGATCTATGCATCGAAGACCTTCCGATGGCCTACCGTCTAAGGTCACATGGTTCTAGCCGGTTTCTCCTTTTTTCTATTTCCAGCGATCCCCTCATTCTTAAGGCCACCAAGAATGAGGATAAATGGACAAGAAAATTCTTCTTTGTGAAAAGAGACTCCATTGATAAGGGTTTTGACCTCCCTAAAAGATGGTTGACTTCTGGTAGGACTTAGGGTTTTAGGAGTATCCCCAATCATATCCCAAACCTCTATCTTGAACCAACATCCTGATATGTTTATTTCTCTTCTTGCAGCAAACTTTAAAGAACTAGCTCCTCCCAGTGCTGAATCGGAAGGGAGGATAAAAGAGATCTACAAGCTTCCAGAGGGTGAGAGAACCTTTAACCTGTTACTCACAAGCTCAAGTCAAAGATCAAGTTCCAACATGTCTGGTAAGCATAATTTCAGGAATTACTTTTTATATCAAATTGATTACTATAATAAGCTTAAAACATCTTCCCATGGGCAGTGCCAGTTATTAACCTCGAAGGGTTCCAACTCGATGAGCTGGACAGTTATTCCAGCCCTGAACCTGTCAAGCAAGAGTCTAACCCGAAGTCATCCGTTACACCAAAACCTACCAGTTCAAAGACCGCCGCTGCTCCCAAAGCTCCCCCAGCATCCAGGACCCGAGCTCCAGCTCCCGGAAAAGAAAGGAAATTGAGCCCTCTGCTCCACCCCTCGTGTTCCCATTCGAGAACCACGGGTTCACAAAATCCAGCACATTTATGACCGGCTTCCTTAACCAGGTTAGTATCCTGACCTATATCCTGCACCGTATACTAAATAGAAATGTTCATTTAGAATAATGCCTGTTTCTCTACCTTACAGGGCCTTGAACGCCTGATTTTCCTTTACGAAGACGCATGCGGCTCCAACGTGATGCTTGAAAGCCAGCTAAAAAAGGCCAAGGCCACCATTGCAGATCAAGCAGCAATTGCCACCGCTAAATCAGAACACTACTAAGCTAAGTATAAGGCTATGACTCAAGATCACCAGTCCGTCATCCAGAAGATCACTCAGGAGGCTCAAGCTAAATTTGACGCGGCCCAGGTTCAACACGAGCAGGCCATGGCTTCATACTGAGAGAGCCTCAAGAATTCCGTCGTGATCTCCCTTCTTCAGGCCAGGCTGAAAATGGCTTACGAGGTGATGGCTTTGGGTTTACAATGCCCTTCTTGGAACACCAAGGCCTGGGAGGCGAAGTTAAAAGATCTTGGGGGAAATCCTGTGAATCCTCCCGCCAAATCTGTTGTGGAAGAATCCGCCAAGACAATGGATGCTAGCGCTTCAAAGGATGTTTCTGAGAATGCTGGGGCAAATGCTGAAAAGAATGCTGGTGAAGAGGATGCTGTTGCAGATGCTGAGAAGAATCCCGAGGATGATGCTGGTACGGACGCCGGGAAAGAGGTTGTTGTTCAAGAAGGTGCTGCCCCTTAGGCAGTGGAATGGGCGATGATGGATATACGTGCTGAGGCCGGAGCCCATTTTTAAATTTCATGGTTGTGGTTGTGAAAAACAATTTACATTTCCTGTCTTTGAACAATTTATATTTCCTGCATTAAAACAATACGATGACCAAAGGTGGATGGGTCCTAGGTTTTAGGATGAAGCCCTTGGTCATCGGTTAGTATAATCTGTTTTGAATGTGGTAACGGTTGTAGGTGGACAGGTCCTGTTTTGAGATAGATCCTCCACCCGTTACACAAGTATGGTAGAAACTAATTGTGCTTTTGGTGGATGGGCCTTAGTTTAAGGTGAAACCAAAAGCACAACTTTTGACTTGTTAATAATATAACTATCTTTTGACTTATTTGTTATTGCCTTGCACTACTTAATGTAACTCTTAGCTTTGTAAAAATTTTGTATTGTTATCTTATGAAAATATCCTGATCAATATGCTCAGCAATATATTATAAAAACTGTTATTAGATAGGACTTCTAAACATTCCTTCAACTTTGTAGAAAGCTTTTTAAAGAGTGAGAAATAGTCCACTTTCCAAAACCTGTTTTGACAATACTTAAATGATCAAAGTTTCAAACTAGTATTAGTTTCAAATATTTTAATCAAATATTCTGAGAAGTATTTTGAAAATACATTTTGAGAACATATCAGGATATTTAACCTTTTACCAAACATAGTATTATTAAAAACTTAAACGATGTTTTCAAAGGAAAGATCATACCAGGAATAGGGTATAAACCTATTACTAAACTTCAATCCCTTTGCAACTCTTCCAATGAAGATGTCCCCTGTCTGAGACACTTAGTGCATTAGTTCTGAACCTTATCCTTTGAGCTTTACCTCATTGCCTCGGTAGGAATGTCCCCTATGTACAATGTCTTCTTAGAAATCTTCTGAATATCAGTTTCCATTGTATAGGCAATTTTTCATGTCACAGGGGTAAAATCCAAAAATGTCTTGGAGGTAAATTCCTTGTATCCTGGGGAAAATCCCAAATTTTCGTGCGCTACAGGCGGGAGTGTATAAACTCCAAGACTTAGAAAGGTGAAAACCTTTAAACCTTAGAGAGTATGAAAATACCCTTTCGTGAGAGAGGGTGATCAATCCTCATACACCTTTAGGATTCAGGATATAGCCAACAGTAACGAAATTGTCAGCCACTTTTACATGGACTGGTCCCGCCACCTTGAACTATCCCTGAATAACTTGCGCTCCAGGCGGAGTGTTTAAACCCAATTCGGAAGAAAGGTGAATACCTTTAAACCTGTGAAGGGATCAGGATCCCTTATACGTGAGAGAAGGGGCCAATCCTCTAATCTTCCGAAGTATCTTGAGTGAGCATCCTGGAGCTATATCCTGGAGCATATACTGCAAAACATCCTTAAACTAAGGTGGGTGTTAGCTTGGCTAACACCCCTCCGATGCTTAAGTTAGTATTGGGTTTCAAAGAATAAATTAAACCAAACATATTTAAAAAAGATAGAATTCATACCATCCTGAGTTAGAAATTAAATTCTAAACTCACTTGAAATAAAGCTTAAGGTGTATAGCATTCCAAGATCTCGGTAGCATATCTCCTTCCATATTCTTGAGTCTATATGCTCCTTTCCCTGCTTCTGATTCAACTTCATATAGTCCTTCCCATTTTGGAGCTAACTTGCCATCGGCAGGATTAGTAGTATTCTGAAAAGCCTTTCTTAACACCCAATCTCCAACCTTAAATCTTCTGGTCCTAATATTCTTGTTATATGCTCTGGATATTCTTTGTTGATATGTTGCCATCCTTAGCCTTGCTGCATCTCTCTTTTCATCTATAGTATCCAAATCCTGACTCAAGGCTTCAGGATTCTGTTCAGGATCACTTAGGGTAGATCTTGTAGTAAGTATTGTCATTTCCGTTGGAATCATTGCTTCTGCTCCAAATACCAAGGAAAATGGGGTTTGGCCTGTTGCGTTCTTTACCGTTGTCCTATCATCCCACAAAACAAAGGGTAATTCTTCTGCCCATCTTCCTTTTTTGGCTCCAAGCCTCTTCTTTAAGTTATTGACAATTATCTTGTTTGAGGATTCTGCTTGTCCATTCGCTTGAGGATGTACCGGAGTAGATGTTATCATTTTGATTCCCCAACTTTTGCAAAAGTCAGTAGTTCTCTTGCTTATAAACTGAGAACCATTGTCACAGATTATCTCGGCTGGTACTCCAAATCTGGTCAGGATATTTCTCTTTATGAAGGATACTACTTCTTGATCTCTAACTTGAACAAATGCTTCTGCTTCAACCCACTTGGAGAAATAATCCGTCATTGCCAACATGAAAACCTTTCCTCCTGGAGCTTTTGGAAGCTTTCCCACTATATCCATACCCCACTTCATAAACGGCCAAGGGGAAACAATAGGATACAGCGGTTCAGCAGGCTGATGTAATATGTTACTATGTCTTTGACATGCGTCACATCTTCGAGCATATTCTGCGGCATCTTTTCTCATTGTTGGCCAATAATATCCTGTCCTTAATACTTTTGAGAATAATGACCTGCCCCCAGTATGGTTACCACAATCCCCTTCATGTATAACCTGAAGTACTTCTTTGGCTTCAGGATCCTCCAAACACCTCAGATACGGTCCTGCAAGAGATTTCTTGTATAAAACATTATTTATAATAGTGAATCGTGATACCTTCATCTTAAATGCCTTAGGATTTTCATTTTCGGGGATGTGTCCTTCCTTGAGATATCTCATGATTGGAGTCGTCCAAGATTTAGGATCCTCTTCAGGATACTCTGCTCCAGGATCCTGAATACCCGCTACTTCTTTATCCCGAGGATTCGTTGCAGGATACAAGACATGTATTATTGGTATTTGGGTTCCTTCTGGTATCCTGATCGATGATCCCAGATTTGCTAAGGCATCTGCTTCAACGTTATCCTCTCTTGGTACCTGTTCAAGTGTAAAAACATCGAAATATTCTGCTAATTTCTTGAGAATATCGAGGTATTCGATTAATTTCTCACCCTTAACTGCATAGGATCCATTAAAATGGTTAGTAATTAACAAGGAGTCAACATATACTCGCAAATTCTTGATACTCATATCCTTAGCCAATTCTAATCCTGCAATTAAAGCTTCATATTCTGCCTCATTATTAGTAGCAGGAAATTCACACCTAATGGCCTGAGGTAATATGTCCCCCTGTGGCGATTTTAGTAGTATACCTAAACCTACATCTCTTATATTGGATGCACCATCAGTATATAATGTCCAGGATCCTGAAGATTCTCCTAACTGTTGAACTTCTAGGTCTACCTCATCCTGAATATCACTACTGAAATCAGCCACAAAGTCAGCTAAAGCCTGAGACTTTATGGCATTTCTAGGTTCATATACTAAATCATAAGCACTTAACTTTACTGACCACTTGGCCATCCTGCCTGACATCTCTGGTTTCCTAAGCACATTTTTGATAGGGTAATTCGTTTTAACATGGATCCTATGTGTCTCAAAATAATGTCTAAGCTTTGTCGATGCCATGACTAGAGCTAATATCAATTTTTCTAAATGATAATACCTAGTTCTAGCATCTAACTGTTATGGGTGAAATTCTGAACCCATATCCTGGAAAATATCTTGATTTATATCTTGCTTATATAGTATATGTTTACATCCGGGATGCTGGTTCAGGATAATGGTAACATCCTGAATGGTATCCTCAGGATTACTAACGGATTATGTGCAGGTACGTGGGTTAGAAGCTAGCAACGTTCACAAGGACTCATTCCGCGGAAGACTCGGTCCAAGTTGTTCGAGGAAAGACGTTAAGCCCGCTTTATTTGGTTCCAAACGGCTAGTTATGGAATATTCGGGAGCATCCCATATTTATAGGAATTTTAGTTTCTATTTTGTAACTATAAATAGGTGGGTATACCAGATCGAATAGGACATCGCATTCACACTCGCTACACTTTAACACTCGCTCTCTAGCAATTTTCACTTTCATACAAAAGCATTGTAACACTTAGCGATCTGGTCTATATCCTGCACTGTATCCTGATGTTTGAAGCAATAAGAAGAACAAGGCAGCTGCGATTGTCAGCTCCCGAGGTTTTATGCCGGCGATCTAGATTGATCAAGGGCTTTCCTCGTACATCTCGTGTCGTTTACTTTACTTTCTGCTCATAGTTTGATCATAGATACAGCTCAATATCCTGAGCCGTATCCTGAATACTGATTTTCTAAATAAATTAACCGACATATTTTCAACACACTTTCTAGCACACTACCTCACTTTACTAATTTGATCACTTAATTGCTTCGGTAATTTTTGACCAAAACAATTTGGCGCCCACCGTGGGGCAAGTGGTGCTCTCTTTACTAAAAATCTTTGTGAAATCGCTAATCGGTTTTCTATTTTCAAAACTTTTTGCCACATTGTCCATAATGGCTTCAAGATCAAACATGAGTTCCTCCACTGTGTCTGCTATGACTTCTGCCACTACCGGTTCGGTGCTTCCACCACCTCCTCCAAGGATGCCAGCCTCATCACGACCTCAGGATATTATCCCTACTCGCAGTGTTCAGGAATCTGCTCCCGTTTTAGCTTCTAATGATGAAATTCTAACCTTATTTGGAAGTGTGCAGGAACAAATGAGGCAGTAACAGGAAACAAACCAAATGCTATTGAGGGAAATACAACTCCTGAAGTCTGGCTCGAGCAGATCTGCTGAGGATATTGTCACTCCATTGCATCCCAGAACTTTGAACTTTAGTTCGGCTGTGTATACTGAGGATAACAGGGGGAATATTGTGCCCAGCCTTCCTCAGAATCATACTCCTGAAATACCCTCCTCGGTCAGGATGTCAACCATGAGGAGCTCAGGATATGCTTCAGGATATGGGCAAAATCCTCCAACGGGTAACGTGTCAAATAATAATAATACTCATGCTACTAACAATAGTGGATCTTTGCAGGATACAGGTGTAACATCAGCACTTACTAGGGAACTTCAGAAGTTGAAGGATATGATATCTAGTGTACCTGGAGTGGTCCATCCAATCCCGGAAGTGTCCCAAGACAGCCACAAGATATCTCATTTTGCATATCCTATCTGTGATGCTGAGATCCCAAAGAGATTTCAAACCCCCCAACATGAAGCTTTACGACGGAACTACGGATCCTGAGGAGCATATTGCTCAGTATAGGGAAAGAATGGAGATTAACCCTATCCCTCCGGATCTCAAGGAAGCATGCTTGTGCAAGGGTTTTGGTTCTACCTTAACAGGATCAACCTTGAAATGGCTGTTGAATGTTCCTCCGCATTCGATTACATCTTTTGCTCACTTAGTAAATTTATTTAATAGTCAGTTTTCTTGTAGTAGAAGCTTTGAGAAACTAACAAGTGACCTCTACAGGATAACACAGGGGCCTCAGGAATCCCTTAGGGATTATGTGAACAAGTTCAGTCGGGAATCCCTAGACATTCCACATCTTGATGTTGCAACAGCTGTGCAAGCTTTCAAGATGGGGCTGCAAAAAGATTCTCAATTTTATCAAGATCTTGTAATGAACCCATGCAGGAACTTGGATAAAGCTCGAAACAGGGCCCTAAGATATATTCGATTGGAGGATGATAGGAAGATGCAAGAGAGAATGAACTCATCCAACACCTATGAGTCGACCAACAGGAAGTCTGAATCCTCATTCAAGCCATATCGGCCTAAGCCATATGGTAGAAATGAAAATAAGAGAGTGAATGCTGTCGAAGATGAGGATCCTGAAGAATATCCTGAGTTGTCTGAATATTGCTTTTCTGTTAACATTCCTGAATTGATGTATGCCATGCAGGGTCTGGGAGACAAGGCTAGGTGGCCTCGAAAGAGTCAACAGAAAGTTGATTGGAAAGATAAGTCAAAATGGTGTGCTTTCCACGAAGATTTCGGACATGTGACTGAGGATTGCATTGCGCTAAGGAAAGAAATAAGCTATCTTCTAAGCAAGGGATATCTGAAAGATCTCTTAGGAAGAAAGAAGAATAAGGGTCAGGATACTGAGAAGGATCCTGAGATAGCAGCATCACCTCCCGCGGATGCCAAGATAATCAACTTCATTTCGGGAGGATCCGACATTTGTGGGACTTCGTATTCGGCGGCAAAGAGACATGCAAAAGAAGCTAAGGCCGAAAGGGGAGACAAACCTGTCAGGATGACTACCCTCACAACTGACAAAGTGATCACATTTGATGCTGATGACAGGGATACTGTCCAGGATCCTCACCATGATGCTCTGGTAATAACATTATATGTGGCTAACCATTTTGTACGCAGGATATTGGTTGATAATGGCAGCTCCGTCAACATAATCCAACTAGAGACTCTGAAGAGAATGAATGTATCTCCGATGGATATCACTTCAAAGTCTACCGTGCTTGTTGGGTTCAGTGGAGAGGCTAGAAACACAGTGGGAGAGATAAAGTTACCAGTATACGTCGAAGGAGTCAACTCTATACAACGTTTCTGTGTAATGGATTCTCTATCCTGCTATAACATCATATTGGGAAGACCATGGATTCACGATATGAAGGCTGTGCCATCAACGTATCACCAATGCATCAAGATCCCTACCCCTTGGGGAGTTGTCAAAGTTGATAGTGATCAGCAGGAGGCGAAAGAATGCTACTCATCCTCGATGAAATCCTCAACCAAGCCTAGTGCAGCATAGCAATTAAAGACACGGGCCCAGGATATCGTGGAGGATCCGGAGCAGGATGTGAAGAAAATTATCCTGGACCAGGATAATCCCGATATTTCGGTGCTCGTAGGAACCAATATCCCTCAGGATATTGAAGAACAGTTAATTAACTTTTTGAAATGCAGGATGTCAACGTTTGCATGGAAGCATGAGGATATGACAGGCATATCCAAAGACATTATCACTCACAAGCTTGGAATTGATAAATCATTTAAGCCTGTTCAACAAAAAAGAAGGAAGTTTGCTCCTGAGCGGAATACGATTATCCAAGAGGAAGTTGAGAGATTATTGAAGTCCAGGATGATCAGAGAGGTTAAGTTCCCAAGGTGGCTAGCAAACGTGGTTGTGGTACAGAAGAAGAATGGGAAATGGAGAGTTTGTGTAGACTACACAGACTTGAACAAAGCTTGTCCTAAAGACCCATTTCCTCTTCCCCACATTGACGCAATGGTAGATGCCACTGCCGGGCATGAAATGCTGACCTTCATGGACGCATCCTCAGGATTTCAACAGATCCAAATGGAGCCTTCTGACCAGGAGGATACTGCCTTCATGACACCAACAGGTATTTATTGTTATACAGCTATGCCTTTTGGTTTGAAAAATGCAGGTGCAACATACCAAAGATTGGTAAACATGATGTTCAAAGACAAACCGGGGGACACCATGGAGGTGTACATTGACGATATGGTGGTAAAATCAAAGAAAGCTCAGGATAACCTCCAGGATATTAAAGGAGCATTTGATATCTTGGATCAGTATAACATGAAGCTAAATCCTGCTAAGTGCCATTTTGGAGTGGGGGCAGGAAAATTTCTAGGATATATGGTGACCAAAAGGGGAATAGAAGCAAGCCCGGAGCAGATTAAAGCCATCTTGGATATTAAATCGCCCTCAAATATGAAGGATGTTCAACGATTAACAGGGCGAGTGGCAGCATTAAACAGATTTATCTCAAGATCCTCAAAAAAATGCAAAGATTTTTATGATATCCTGAAGAAGAACAAGAAATTCAAATGGGGTGAGAAGCATGAAGCGGCCCTACAGGATTTAAAGCAATATCTTTCAACCGCACCTCTACTGATGAAGCCTGAGAATGGTGAACCATTATCCCTATACCTCGCGGTATCAGGGAATGCTGTAAGTGCCGTCCTTGTAAAGGACCATGAAGGTCAGCAATATCCTGTTTATTATGTTAGTAAAAGCTTGTTAAATGCTGAAACTAGATATTCTCATTTAGAAAAATTGATACTAGCATTAGTTATGGCATCAACGAAACTTAGACATTACTTTGAGACACATAGGATTCATGTTAAAACAAATTATCCTGTTAAAAGTGTGCTTAGGAAACCAGAAATGTCAGGCAGAATGGCTAAGTGGTCGGTAAAGTTAAGTGCTTATGATTTAATATATGAACCTAGAAATGCCATAAAGTCTCAGGCTTTAGCTGACTTTGTGGCTGATTTTAGTAGTGACATTCAAGACGAGGTAGACCTAGAAGTTCAACAGTTAGGAGAAACCTCAGGATCCTGGACATTATATACTGATGGTGCATCTAATGTAAGAGGAGTAGGATTGGGAATACTACTAAAATCGCCACAGGGGGACATATTACCCCAGGCTATTAGATGTGAATTTCCTGCTACTAATAATGAAGCAGAGTATGAGGCTTTAATTGCAGGATTAGAGTTGGCTAAGAGCATGAGTATCAAAAATTTGCAAGTATATGTTGACTCTTTGTTAATTACTAACCATTTTAATGGATCCTATGCAGTTAAGGGTGAGAAATTAGTTGAATATCTCGATATTCTCAAAAAATTAGCAGGATATTTCGATGTTTTTACACTTGAACAGGTACCAAGGGAGGATAATGCTGAAGCGGATGCCTTAGCAAATTTGGGATCATCGATCAGGATACCTGAAGGGACCCAAATACCAATATTACATGTCTTATATCCTGCAACGGATCCTCAGGATAAAGAAGTAGCTGGTATTCGGGATCCTGAAGCGGAATATCCTTAACAGGATCCTAAATCCTGGACGGCTCCAATTGTGAGATATCTCAAAGAAGGACACATCCCCGGAAATGAAAATCCTAAGGCATTTAGGATGAAGGTATCATGATTCACTATTATAAATAATGTTTTATACAAGAAATCTCTTGCAGGACCGTATTTGAGGTGCTTGGAGGATCCTGAAGCCAAAGAAGTACTTCGGGATATACATGAAGGGGATTGTGGTAACCACACTGGGGGCAGATCATTGTTCTCGAAAGTATTAAGGACAGGATATTATTGGCCAACGATGAGGAAAGATGTTGCGGAATATGCTCGAAGATGTGATGCATGTCAAAGGCATAGTAACATACTACATCAACCAGCTGAAACACTATATCCTGTAATTTCCCCTTGGCCATTCATGAAATGGGGGATGGATATAGTAGGGAAGTTACCAAAATCTCCGGGAGGAAAAGTCTTTATGTTAGCAATGACGGATTATTTCTCTAAGTGGGTTGAGGCTGAAGCATTTGTCCAAGTTAGAGACCAAGAAGTAGTATCCTTCATAAAGAGGAATATCCTGACTAGGTTTGGGGTACCAGCTGAGATCATTTGTGATAATGGGTCCCAGTTTATAAGCAAAAGGACTTCTGACTTTTGCAAGAGTTAGGGAATCAAAATGATCACATCTACTCCGGTACATCCTCAAGCGAATGGGCAAGCTGAATCCTCAAACAAGATAATAGTCAATAACTTAAAGAAGAGGCTTGGAGCCAAAAAAGGAAGATGGGCGGAAGAGTTACCCTTTGTTTTGTGGGCCGATAGGACAACGGTAAAGAATGCAACCGGCCAAACCCCGTTTTCCTTGGTATTTGGAGCAGAAGCAGTGATTCCAACAGAAATGACGATACCTACTGCAAGATCTATCTTACAGGATCCTGAACAGAATCCTGAAGTCTTATGTCAAGATTTGGATACTATAGATGAAAAAAGAGACGCGGCAAGACTAAGGATAGCAGCATATCAACAAAGAATATCCAGAGCATATAATAACAACATAAGGACTAGAAGATTTCGAGTTGGTGATTGGGTGCTAAGAAAGGCTTTTCAAAACACCACTAATCCTGCCGATGGCAAGTTAACTCCGAAATGGGAAGGACCATATGAAGTCGAGTCAGAAGCAGGGAAAGGAGCATATCGACTCAAGAATATGGAAGGGGATATGCTACCAAGATCCTGGAATGCAATACATTTAAAGCTCTATTTCAAGTAAGAGTAGAATTTATTTTCTATCTCGGAATGGTATGTATTCTATTTTAAATATATTTGTTTATTATCTTGAACCCAATACTGACTTAAGCATCGAAGGGGTGTTAGCCAAGCTAACACCCACCTTAGTTTGCAATTGTTTTGCATGATATGTTTCAGGATATAGCTCCAGGATATGTACTCAGGATAACTTGAAAGATTAGAGGATTGGCCCCCTCTCTCACATTTAAGGGATCCTGGTCCCTTCAAAGGTTTAAAGGTATTCACCTTTCTTTCGAATTGGGTTTAAACACCTCGCCTGGAGCACAAGTTATCTAGGTGTAGTTCAAGGTAGCGGGACCAGTTCATGTAAAAGTGGCTGACAATTTCGTTACTATTGGCTATATCCTGGATCCTGAAGGTATATGAGGATTGATCACCCTCTCTCACGAAAGAGTATTTTCATACTCTCTAAGGTTTAAAGGTTTTCACCTTTCTAAGAATTGGAGTTTATACACTCTCGCCTGTAGCGCATGAAATTTAGGGTTTATCCCCAGATATCAGGGTTTATCCCCGAGATGTTAAGGGTTTATCCCAAGTATGCTAAGGATTCATTGCAGGATATCAGGGGTTTTGCCCTGGGGTATTCGGAATTTATTCAAGTCAAAGTATGAATACATTTGCGTTTCTGTGTCGAACACAGGGGACATACATTATGCTATTCAAAAGATGGATCCGAGTTTATAAGTATGCACTGGGGACAAACTTAACATGGAGGATTGAAATTGATTCTCTAAGAGTCTCTGGTATGATTTCTCCTTTTTATTTGGACAATTTATAGGTTGTATTTCAATATCCTAATCAAGATATCTTTCAGGATATCTTCCAGGATATGCTTATAATATATATTCCTAAAAATGTACAAACCAAACAGTTTTCACAAGTAAAATTTGCAACAATAATAAACTCAAAAGAGAAGTTATATTATTAACATACCAAAAGATGTGCTCTTAGTTTCACCTCAAAACAAGGCCCATCCACTAAGAGCACTAATAGTTCCTTACCATATTTACCCAACAGTTGAAGGTTTCATCTCAAACCGAGACCCATCCACCTCTAACTGTTGTATTGTTCAAAAAGCATGCAGGAAATGTAAATTGTTCAGGTGCAGAAAAGTAAAGTGCAGAAAAGTAAATTGTTTAAGGGATTACAGACCAACATTCAAATTTAAAAAGGTGGGCTCTGGCCTTGGCACGTGTATCCGTCATCGCCCACCTAAATGCCCTCACACAGCGGCATCTTCTCCAACCTTCTCAGACTTCTCAGCACCAACATCCTGAGCAGCATCCTCACCAGTATCCATCCCAGAATCTGCTCCAGCATCCTTCTTGTCTCCAGCCTGGATCACCACCTCTGCTGACTTAGAAGACTCACCAGCTTCAACAGGAAGTGGCACATCTTTGCCTCCGAGCTCCTTTAGCTTGGCCACCCAGGATTCAACTGGCCAGGATGGACAAACAAGGCCCGTCTCCTTGGCCTCGTAGGCCATCTTGATGCGTGCTTGTAACAGGGAGACGATAGCGGAAGCCTTGATTCCCTCCCGGAAGTTGACCAAAGCTTGATCATGATCCATTTGAACGGTGGCAAGTTTAAGCTCAGCGTCTTGGGTGACCTTCTTTAGCAGGCTTTCGTAGTGCCGGGTCTTCGCTTCGGCAATAGCACCTTGGTCAGCAACGGTGCTTTCAAGCTGTTTGATCCTGGCTTCGTGGAGTGCAACAGTACCACAGGCATCATTATACAAGTGGAGCAAATGCTGGAGGCCCTGCACATCAATTTCAGGTATGAGTTAGAATATATTGACCAGGATATCCTGTCAGGATATCCTATTAGGATATACGTGCAGGATATATATGCAGGATATGCGTCAGGATATTACCTTGTTAAGGAAGGATGTCATTGGCTCTAAGGAATCAGAGAAACTGAGTTCATCATAGGAGAACCCTTCTGAACCTGGAGCACTTACTTTAAGACCTTTCCTTTTTTTTGCTGTGGAAGCACGAGTCCTTGGATTGGCCTTGGGAGCCGGGAGTGGCTTGGAGCTGGTAGCAGCAGGAGTCTCTTTCTTGACCGTGGCTGGAGTAGGATAGCTGTCAAGTTCGTCGAGGTCTAGATAGACTGGAACTTTGCTGGAGTCTGCACACAGGGAGTAAAATTCTAAATCCCTCCTAAGGATATCAAATGAAAACATATATGTACAGGATATTTTGCAGGATCCTTACCAGACATGTTTGCACTTGAAAGAGGACTTGGAGTTGGTGGGGATGGATTGAAACTTCTTTCAGCCTCTGGAAGGAGTCTGATGGCGTCTATTCTTTTTTGAGAATCAGCAAGGGGAGGTGCAATCTTCCTGAAATCAGCTGCATACACAACAGAGAAAATGAAATTGGTCAGTTCAGGATATAAAGCAGGATAAGAGGCATGATCATCTTTAAACCCTAAATCCTACCCTTCTTCAACCATCTCATCGGATAATCCGTTCCACCAGGGATTGAATCCCTTTTTACAAAGAAAAACTTGGATTGCCAACCATCCTCGTTCCTGGTGGCACGAAGTATCAATGGGTCACCGGAAGTAGAATAAAACAGAAATCTACATGATCCATGGCATCTAAGCTTGTAAGCTAGGGGTAGATCATGGACAGAAAGATCGGGAATGTGGTTTCTCTTGATTTGGTCAAGAACAGACAAAACACGCCAGAGCATTGGCATGGTTTGGCTGAAAGAGATTTTTGTGATATTAAAGAATTCGGTGATGAAATCCGGAAAGGGGAATTGTAGCCCTAGGGTAAAAGGGAAAGCACTGAAGCATATCCACTCGCTGGAGACCATATCCGACCGGATTTCCCGGTCAAACGGTCTAAATACGGTTCCTTCCGGGAAGATGCCGGAGGATTTTAAGGCTGACAGGTGAGCACTATTGAAGGTACATACTTCCTTCTCCGGTTCTTGGAGAAGGTTCTGTTGGATGAATGTAGGAGCCGAGTCACCTGAACTGGATCTTGTTTGCCTTGGCATTTGGTCACCTGAATTTTTCGCCGGAGAAAGAGGATAAAGATGAATATGAAGATGAGAGAGAGAATGTTACCTTTTCCTTGTCGATTATGATTAAAAAAAAGATGAGGATGAGAAGATATAGGGCATGATGAGTAAATATAGGCTGGGTAGTTGAAAACGGTCACATCATTGGTCTTATCTATTAATTACCTCGGTCTTCGTAAAAATGTAACCGTTAGTGCAGGATGACAAACGGTAACATTTTTGGGGACAATTGTTATGGGTGAAATTCTGAGCCCATATCCTGGAAAATATCTTGATTTATATCTTGGTTATATAGTATCTGTTTACATCCGGGATGCTGGTTTAGGATATTGGTAACATCCTGAATGGTATCCTCAGGATTACTAACGGATTATGTGCAGGTACGTGGGTTAGAAGCTAGCAACGTTCACAAGGACTCATTCCGCGGAAGACTCGGTCCAAGTTGTTCGAGGAAAGACGTTAAGCCCGCTTTATTTGGTTCCAAACGGCTAGTTATGGAATATTCGGGAGCATCCCATATTTATAGGAATTTTAGTTTCTATTTTGTAACTATAAATAGGTGGGTATACCAGATCGAATAGGACATCACATTCACACTCGCTACACTTTAACACTCGCTCTCTAGCAATTTTCACTTTCATACAAAAGCATTGTAACACTTAGCGATCTGGTCTATATCCTGCACTGTATCCTGACGTTTGAAGCAATAAGAAGAACAAGGCAGCTGCAATTGTCAGCTCCCGAGGTTTTATGCCGGCGATCTAGATTGATCAAGGGCTTTCCTCGTACATCTCATGTCGTTTACTTTACTTTCTGCTCATAGTTTGATAATAGATACAACTCAATATCCTGAGCCGTATCCTGAATACTGATTTTCTAAATAACTTAACCGGCATATTTTCAACACACTTTCTAGCACACTACCTCACTTTACTAATTTGATCACTTAATTGCTTCGGTAATTTTTGACCAAAACACTAACAAACTTTTACTAACATAATATACAGGATATTGCTGACCTTCATGGTCTTTTATAAGAACGACACTTACAGCATTCCCTGATACAACGAGGTATAGGGATAGTGGTTCACCATTTTCAGGCTTCATCAATAGAGGTGCGGTTGAGAGATATCGCTTCAAATCCTGCAAGGCTGCTTCATGCTTTGCTCCCCATTCAAATTTCTTATTCTTCTTGAGGATATCATAGAATTCCTTGCATTTTTCTGAGGATCTTGAAATAAATCTATTCAAAGCTGCTACTCGGCCTGTCAACCTTTGTACGTCCTTCATATTTGAGGGTGATTTTATATCCAGGATAGCTTTGATCTGCTCTGGGCTTGCTTCTATCCCCCTTTTTGTCACCATATATCCAAGAAACTTTCCTGCCCCCACTCCGAAATGGCACTTAGCAGGATTCAGCTTCATGTTGTATTGATCCAGGATATCAAATGCCCCCTTGATATCCTGGAGGTGATCCTCAGCTCTTTTAGATTTTACCACCATATCGTCAATATATACCTCCATGGTGTCCCCCAGCTTATCTTTGAACATCATGTTTACCAATCTCTGGTATGTTGCACCTGCATTTTTCAAACCGAAAGGCATAGCAGTATAGCAATATATACATGTTGGTGTCATGAAAGCAGTATCCTCCTGATCCGAAGGCTCCATTTGAATCTGCTGAAATCCTGAGGATGCGTCCATGAATGTTAACATTTCATGTCCAGCTGTAGCATCTACCATTGCATCGATATGAGGGAGAGGAAATGGATCTTTAGGACAAGCCTTGTTCAAGTCCGTGTAGTCCACACAGACTCTCCATTTCCCGTTTTTCTTCTGTACCACAACTATGTTTGCTAACCATCTTGGAAACTTGACTTCCCTGATCATCTTGGACTTCAACAATCTTTCAACTTCCTCTTGGATAATCGCATTCCGCTCAGGAGCGAATTTTCTTCTTTTTTGCTGAACAGGCTTGAATGATTTGTCAATTCCAAGCTTGTGAGTGATAATGTCTTTGGATATGCCTGTCATATCCTCATGCTTCCATGCAAACGTTGACATCCTGCATTTCAAAAAGTTAGTTAACTGGTCTTCGATATCCTGAGGGATATTGGTTCCTACGAGCACCGAGATATCAGGATTATCCTGATCCAGGATAATTTTCTTCACATCCTGCTCCGAATCCTCCACGATATCCTGGGCCCGCATCTTTAATTGCTATGCTGTACTAGGCTTAGTTGAGGATTTCATTGAGGATGAGTAGCATTCTTTCGCTTCCTGTTGATCACTTTCCATCTTGACAACCCCCCAAGGGGTAGGGATCTTGATGCATTGGTGATATGTTGATGGCACAACCTTCATATCGTGAATCCATGGTCTTCCCAGTATGATGTTATAGCAGGATAAGGAGTCCATCACACAGAAGCGTTGTATTGAGTTGACCCCTTCAACATATACTGGTAACTTTATCTCCCCTACGGTATTCCTGGCTTCTCCACTGAAACCAACGAGCACAGTGGACTTCGAAGTGATATCCATCGGATATACATTCATCCTCTTCAATGTTTCCAGCTGAATTATATTGACAGAACTACCGTTGTCTACCAGTATCCTGCGTACAAAATGGTTGGCCACATATAATGTTATTACTAAAGCATCATGGTGAGGATCCTGAACAGTATCCCTGTCATCACTATCGAAAGTGATCACTTTATCAGTTGTGAGGGTAGTCATCCTGACCGGTCTGTCTCCCCTCTCGCTCTTAGCTTCCTTTGCATGTCTCTTGGCCGCCGAATACGAAGTCCCACAAATGTCGGATCCTCCTGAAATAAAGTTAATTATCTTGGCATCTGCTGGGGGTGATGCTGCTCGTTCAGGATCCTTCTCGGGATCCTGCCATTTATTCTTCTTTTTTCCCAGCAAGTCCTTCAGATACCCCTTGCTTAACAGGTAACTTATCTCTTTCCTTAAAGCAATGCAATCCTCGGTCATATGTCCGAAGTCTTCGTGGAAGGCACACCATTTGGATTTATCCTTCCAATCAGCTTTCTGCTGGTTCTTTCGAGGCCACCTAGCTTTGTCCCCTAAGCCCTGCATAGCATACATTAATTCAGGTATATTAATAGAAAAGCAGTATTCAGATAAGTCAGGATATTCTTCAGGATCCTCATCTTCAACAGCATTCACTTTCTTGTTATCATTTCTGCCATATGGCCTGGAGCGATATGGCTTATATGAGGTTTCTGATTTCCTGTTAGTTGATTCATAGGTAGAGGTAGAATTCATCCTCTCCTGCATCTTCTTGTCATCTTCCAGACGGATATATCTCAAAGCCCTGTTACGAGCTTCGTCGAGATTCCTGCAGGGATTCATTACAAGATCCTGATAAAACTGAGAATCCTTTTGTAATCCCATCTTTAAAGCTTGCACAGCTGTTGCAACATCAAGATGTGGGATATCCAAGGATTCTCGACTGAATTTGTTCACATAATCCCTCAAGGATTCCTGAGGCCCTTGAGTTATCCTGTAAAGGTCACTGGTTAGTTTCTCAAAACTCCGACTACAAGAAAATTGACTGTTAAATAAATTAACCAAATGAGCAAACGAAGTAATTGAGTGAGGAGGAACGTTTAACAGCCATTTTAAGGCTGATCCTGTCAGAGTAGAACCAAATCCCTTGCATAAGCATGCTTCCTTGAGCTCCGGAGGGATAGGGTTAATCTCCATTCTTTCCCTATACTGGGCAATATGCTCTTCAGGATCCGTAGTCCCATCATACAGCTTCATGTTGGGAGTCTGAAATCTTTTTGGGATTTCAGCATCACAGATGGGATATGCAAAGCGGGATATCCTGTGGCTGTCTTAGGATACTTCCGGAATTGGCTGGACCACTCCAGGTACACTGGATATCATGTCCTTCAATTTCTGGAGCTCCCTGGTAAATGTTGACGTCATACCTGCATCCTGCAAAGAGCCATTGTTGTTAGTAGCAAGAATATTATTATTTGACACATTACCGTTCTGAGGATTTTGGCCATATCCTGAAGCATATCCTGAACTTCTCACAGTCGATATCCTGACCGAAGAGGGTATCTCAGGGGTATGATTCTGAGAATGGCTCGGGATGATCTTCCCCCTATTATCCTCAGTGTAAACTGCGGAACTAAAGTTCAAAGCCCTGGGCTGTATAGGAGTGACAGTTTCTTCAGCGGGTCTACTCTAGCTAGCTTTTAAGAGTTGTATTTCTCTTAACAGCATTTGATTAGTTTCCTATTGCTGCCTCATTTGATCCTGCACACTTCCAAATAAAGTCAAATTTTCATCATTAGAGGCTAAAACGGGAGCAGATCCCTGGACACTCCGAGTAGGGATAACATCTTGAGATTGTGAAGAAAACGGCATCCTTGGAGGAGGTGGTGGAAGCACTGAACCAGTAGTAGCAGAGGTTGTAGCAGACATAGTGGAAGAGCTCATGTTTGATCTTGAGGCCATTGTAAACAATGTGGCAAAAAGTTTTGAAAATAGAAAACCGATTAACGATTTTATAAAGATTTTTAGTAAAAGTAGCACCACTTGCCCCACGGTGGGCGCCAAATTGTTTGGTCAAAAATTACCTAAGCAATTTAGTGATCAAATTAGTTAAGTGAGGTAGTGTGCTAGAAATATGTGTGAAAAAGTGTTAACCAAATTAGTTGTGAAAACAGTTTCAAGATACGGCTCGAGATATAGAGCTGTGTCTACAATCAAACAATGAGCGAAAATGTAAAGGTTGACACGTGATGTACGAGGAAAGCCCTTGATCAATCTAGATCGCCGGCATAAAACCTCGGGAGCTGACAATCGCAGCTGCCTTGTTCTTCTATTGCTTCAAATATCAGGATACAGTGCAGGATGTGGTGCGGATCGACTATGTGTTACAATGTAATTCAAATACAAGTGTTGTGTGTAGTGTTTGCGATGAGCTAGAGAGAAAGTGTTCGAAAATGTGTGAGTTGAGTGACTTAATCTGATCCGCCCCCATCTATTTATAGTAAAACAAATGTAACTAACTATCCTACATAACCGGGATCCAACGAATATTCCTTAGTTGAACGTTGGAGACCTGGTCTTTAGGGCTCAACGTCTCTCCTTTAACAAACACGCCCGAGTCTTGAGAAAATGAAGTCCATTTGACCGTTAGCAAGTCCCAGTCTTTAACCTGCACGTGATTAATTCGATATACCTCAGGATATCACCCAGGATGTTAGCAATATCCCCGTCCAGTATCCTGATCATAGATAAACAATAAAAAGCAGGATATTAGTCAGCATGCATACTCAGAAAATGACCCATAACAGTTGGGATTAAAAGTAATTTGATGAGTAAAACTATCGCATCGCCCTCTCGAATCGCATCACAACGCTCTACACTCGAATCAAAACTGCAAAATTCATCGCGCGAATCACTCCAATCGAGTGGTCAGCCGATCGAGCTGCCACCCGATCGGAGTGCCACTCGATCGAGCTGCCACCCAGATGGGCTGCCACTCGACCGACCAGTTACTTATTCTCCTATCCATTTATGGAAACCCTATAAGTACCCCATATGTCAACCTCACTTGATGTTGACAACTCTCTTCCTCTCCACTCGCTCCAGCCGCTATTTCTTCAGATTTCTCGCGATTCTTGTAACTTTTCCACCTAAACCTTGTACTTTCTTAATCTACACACACTCCTACACCTTTCTATCTTTTGAATCTTAACTTTTAACCGTGAAATCACTAGATTTGAGGTGTTCAAGGATGATGTCATCATGGTGTTCATGAGAACTTCATGTTTTGGCTTCAATCCACCAAGAACAACTTAGATCTGAACGATTTCCACATGGATAAACAAGGATCTTTCATAGATCTGAACATATTCATGGTGAAAAGGATTGAAACATGGTTTTCAAGCTTTCTTTCAACTCTTTTACACTTAATACACTCAAAACCGATAGAATTGGAGCTTGTTCTAATCTTCTACTCCTTCTTGTTGATGTGTTGGTTCAAGATCTGGATTCTATCCACGAGAACACTGATTTCGGGTTAAACATGAAACACCATCTCGAACAGTTAACTGGTCGGACTAGGGTGGTTCCTGTCTGATCGGGTCACTAAGTCTTGACGAGGTTTCTGTTGTTCAGCACGTTATCAAACAGTCTTGAGAAAACTTCAAACTGACAAACAACCAAGGAAGAAGACGATCAGGTCAACTGGGATGGATTGTCGTCCGATCGGATTGCCACCCGACCGGACTGCCACCTGATCGGATTGCACCTTGGGTCCCACACTTAACTTTTATTTCAATATTTGAGGTTTTGAACATTGAACGGATTGCCGTCCGATCGGATTGCCACCCGATCGGATTACCACCCGACCATGCGATGTTTGACTTCAAACACTTAAAACAATTTTCAACATGTTCAGTACATATGGATTGCCACCCGACCGGATAGCCATCTGATCGAGTGACCGTCCTGCTGTGAACTTGTTCTCAACCTGAGAAGACTCGCCAATCGGATTGCTGTCTGATCGAACGGCTGTTCGATCGACCGACCTGAAAGGTAGAGATACCTCTATGTTTTCTAAATGCTACAACGAAAACTTCAAAAGACAAGCCATCATACACAAACATATCCATCCCAAACAAGATGACAATCCAATCGAGTGGCCACCCGATCGGGCGACCACCCGAACGGATTGTCATCCGATCGACCGGCCACCCGATCGGATAGCCACCCGATCGGATTGCCGTCCGATCCACTGATGCGTTGCTTCATTTTACGCACCGCTTATCGTTTATGCTATCGTTCTGATCAGGCTAACCTTGCTCTCTAGCGCTCCCTTCAATCCATCATCGCTGTGAGTATACTCGAACCCTTTTTGCTTTACGCACTTTTGGGTGTTACATACATTGCTTATTCTAAATCACATCGAACACACAACGCAATACTTTAACGCTAACCATTATCGCATGTTATACGTGACTTAATGAATGCTTGTTTGTTATGTTTACACATGGAATGTTGTCTACCTGCCTTAGCAACGATAGTACTATAGTTTGGACTCAGCACCTGTTCACTCATGGGTTGTTAAGGACAATTTGTTACATGGCTCACAGTGGTGAGTGTGTATTACGAACTGCCTTGGGCAGTCAACCCGCAGTCATTGGTATCGATAGGTTCATGTCCATAACTTACGTGCTTCATTTCACACTGTGTACGTGCTGGTTATGCGTAAACGATTTCGAACTCTATTGTATCTATTAAACTTGTATGCTCACCTTTACACTATGTGTATTGACTTTTACTTTAACGCATGTGGCAGGTGTCTAAGATGTTTATATGCTTGGCTTGCTGTGAAATCGAGGCTAGGAAAGGTCTAGAAACAAATAAATGAATCGTCTGTATTTGAAATCTGAGTTGTCAGAACAGAACAATTTGACTGGATTTTGTCTATAATAATTAAATAATTGGTAATTATAGTTGTTATGGAAACTTCTGGACAATCTGTTTCGCTCAGTGCCACGCTCCGATGTTTAGTCCATCGGTTTGGGTGTGACAGATTGGTATCAGAGCCATAACTATAGGGAATTAGGCAAGACTCGACCTAGTCCGGGTCGATGTCTTAGAAATGACCTAGTCTATAGTTAGGTACCAACTAACCGACTTGTGCACACCCTGTAGGGGTTATGTACGAGCTTACTTGCTATTTCTCGCTATCCTCGCCTACGCTACACTATCACTACACTCTAATTTTCAAAGATGAACGAGCAATTAGGTCGAGATTAGGTGTGAAAGCCGTAAACTCTCGACTAAATTGCTTGTTCAACCCGCATTTCATCTACAAACAGGGGAATTTGCGCCGAATCAGGAGTGAAATCCATACTTTGACGCATAATTTCTCCTTTATTTTATCGAAAACAGGAACGAAGTCGTTAAGTCAGGGGTGAAACCCAAACCTCGACGACTTGTTCTGGTCTCTATTTTATTTTACAAAAATCTCACCAAAGTCTCGACGGACTCCAACGACTTGAAGTCACGCTGAAACGGGAAGGATGCGTGCCATTCGTCCAAATTCGAGGCGAGAGCACAGTCCCAAAGGTCAAAGTGCGTACTGAAAGTCCTTGTGAATAGTCGAACCACTTTGGGTAGTCGATGTCTATCAGCCTAAGACAATCTACTTTCGATTTCAAGCTCGCAATCACCGATTTTATGTGTTTTCAAGTTTGGAACGGCGAATATCCGAGTCGTTTTTGTCCTTTTATGTGGATTTTACGTGCTTTATGTGATTTTAACTGTTTATGTGTTACGATTTTTGATGATTTATTCGCTTTTTGCTTTCGCTTTGATCAACACACATGACCCACACTACACTTCTACCCCAAAACGCTGACAAATTGCTACTACATGAGGAACGACTTTACGCCATGTTGCTTGCTATATTATTCGCTATGTTATTCGCGATCGCTATTGTCAAACGCTCGCGGACTTTGAAAAATAGGTTTCTGTATTCTGACTGGCTCTTGTGATTATGTGCTTCTGTGATTCCGTGCCTTACGTGCTAATGTGCTTCTGTGCTTATGTGAATCTGTGATTATGTGCCTATGTGTTTACGTGATCGTATTCCTGAGCTTTAGTAGTGCTAGACGTGTGAGGTGAGATTCGATTATGTTGTGTTTGAGCCCTATGGTGATGTCTGTTGCAGACAATGCCGTTATCTGGACCATCATCTGGACCCCGTCACCCACGAGTTACTCGTCAAGAATAGAGAGACAAACGCCTTGTTGCTCTCGTCGCTAAGCAATTAGCAAAGGTGGTTCCTCAGATCGTGAGTGAACTATACGAGAATGTGAGCAAATCGTCTAAAGAGTCGAGGACTGAAGCTCCTAAAGCTACTCACAAAGCTGCTTTGAGCTTCAAACAGTTCAAAGCTTACGGACTGAAAGAGTTCACTGGCAAAGATGGCCCTACGGCTTTGTTTCAATGGTTCGACTCAATCGAAGTCACCCTGCGTCAGAGTGGATGCCCTGACAATCTCCGCATTCTGAATGCTACCGGCGTT
Organism: Helianthus tuberosus; assembly: GCA_030545235.1. Lineage (NCBI taxonomy): Eukaryota > Viridiplantae > Streptophyta > Magnoliopsida > Asterales > Asteraceae > Helianthus > Helianthus tuberosus. The sequence continues at coordinate 72,262 of JARYGA010055307.1, forward strand.
TTCCAGTCCCGCGCCTTAGACTGGTGGACGGCCGAGAGGAACAAACGCGGAAATGACGCAGCTTATGGTCTGTCATGGGATGAGTTGAAGAACGTCATGCTAGAAGAGTTTTGCCCTCCCCATGAGCGCCAAAAGCTGGAGAACGAGTTCTGGCATCTGAAGCAGAAGGATGGTGACAACGCTGCTTTAACTGCTCGCTTCAAGCAGCTTAGTATTATCTGTCCTGATCAAGTGAAGACTGCTGACATGACAATCAAGAAGTACATCCGCGCTCTGCCGGATTGTGTTGCAGATTTTGTGCATGCTTCAAAGCCAGCAACAATCGAAGAGACCTACCTGCTTGCCGCTGAAATCAATGACAAGCGATTCAAACCTGGATTTTGGGATAAAGCTACCAAGAACCTGCACCAAGCCACCGCCACACCAGTCGTTGAAACCGTCGCCGCTTCTCAGTCATCGAAGTCCTCTCGTCGCAAGAGGAAGAACAACAACAACAGCTCTAGCAACAAGAACTATGCTGTCACTACCACTGCTGCTCAGCTTCAAGCTGTACCGGCTCAGCAGCAATCTCAGCACCGATCAGCTCCAACACCAGTTACCTATGCACCGCCTGCAAAGCGTGCTTACACTGGTCCCCACCCTGCTTGCCCGACATGTACTTATCATCACCCGACGGGTATCGCCTGCAGATTTTGTGTGCATTGCAACATGTACGGCCACTTCACCGCCAATTGCCGTACTGGTCCTCGACAAGCACCAACTCAAGCTACTGCTCATCAAGCTCTACTTCCAGCTCCTCAAGGCCAACAAGCGGCTCAGGCACCCGCGATCAACGCCAGAGTCTGCTTCGCGTGTAGTGATCCCAACCACTTCGCGAACATGTGCCCGAACAGGGTTGTGAAACAAGAGCGCCAGCAGTAGCAGCCTCAGCAGCAGCAACAGCCTCAACAGCAACATCAACAAGCCGCCCACGCCAGAACATTCAACATCAATGCGCGCCAAGCCTCGGCTGACAACAATGTGGTCAATGGTATGTTACTTGTGAATGGTATTTATGCTTCATGTTTGTTTGATACTGGAGCCGATAACTGTTTTGTGTCGTTTGAATTCGAGAAGCTCCTTAATCATAAGCGCTCCCATCTCCCCTCGACGTTCGATGTCGAAGTTGCCACCGGAAGAACCGTCGCCGTCAATTCTGTTCTTCGTGATTGTACTCTTGAACTCAATAATCACATCTTTCCGATCGACCTTATTCCGATGCAGCTCGGAAGTTTTGATATCATAGTAGGCATGGACTTTCTTCGTGAAAACCATGCTGAAGTTGTGTGCTTCGAGAAGATGATTCGATTCTCACTCGCGAATGGTGATGTATTATGTGTTTATGGTTAAACTGCTTCGAAGGGTCTTAAACTCATGTCATGTGTCCAAGCCAGCAAGTATCTCCGCAAGGAATACAGGGATTTCTTGGCTAATATCGTAGTAGCAGAGAAGGAAAAGAAAGGAAGACCAGGAGTAAACGATCTTCCAGTGATTCGAGAATTTCCTAACGTTTTTCCTGAGGATCTTCCCGGACTACCGCCAAGTCGTGATATCGACTTTCGTATCGACCTCATTCCGGGAGCAAACCCTATTGCTAGAGCTCCTTACCGACTCGCTCCGTCCAAAATGCGTGAACTCTCGAGTCAACTCCAGGAATTGCTTGATAAAGGCTTCATTCGCCCGAGCACCTCTCCATGGGGCGCACCAGTCCTTTTCGTCAAAAAGAAGGATGGGCCGTTCAGGATGTGCATCAACTATCGGGAATTGAATAAGTTGACAATCAAGAATCGCTATCCCCTGCCCCGCATCGATGATTTTTTTGACCAGCTACAAGGTGCTACGTGTTTCTCCAAGATCGATCTACGCTCAGGCTATCACCAACTATGCATCCAAGAGGAGGATATACCCAAAACCGCTTTTCGCACTCGATACAACCATTATGAGTTCGTTGTTATGCCTTTTGGTCTAACCAATGCACCCGCGGTTTTCATGGATCTGATGAATCGGGTGTGTAAACCATTTCTCGACCGCTTCGTCATCGTGTTCATCGATGATATCCTGATCTATTCAAAATCGAAAGCCGAACACACGCAACATCTACGTTTGGTTCTCGAGCTACTCCAAGGGAATCGACTTTATGCCAAGTTCTCAAAGTGCGAATTTTGGCTGGAGGAGGTTCAATTCCTCGGTCACATTGTCAATAGTCAAGGTATTCATGTCAATCCCGCGAAGATTGAAGCAGTTAAGAGTTGGGTTACACCGAAGAACCCGTCTGAAGTCCGTTCTTTTCTCGGACTAGCGGGCTATTATCGTCGATTTATCGAATGGTTCTCTAAAATCGTTGTGCCTCTTACCGCTCTCACGCATAAAGACAAACCTTTTGTTTGGGGAACTTAACAAGAGTCTGCTTTCCAAACCCTCAAGCACATGCTTTGCAATGCTCCTGTCCTCACTTTACCCAATGGAAATGACGACTTTATAGTCTATTGAGATGCCTCAAACCTTGGCCTTGGTTGTGTTCTCATGCAACGAGACAGGGTTATCGCTTACGCATCTCGTCAGCTCAAGATCCATGAGAAGAACTATACAACCCATGACCTCGAGCTAGGCGCAGTTGTTTTTGCGTTAAAGATTTGGCGACACTACCTGTATGGTACCAAGTGTACGATCTTCACCGATCATAGGAGCCTACAACATATCTTTAACCAGAAGGAACTTAATATGCGTCAACGCCGATGGGTAGAACTTCTCAACGATTACGACTGTGATATCCGTTATCACCCAGGCAAAGAAAATGTCATTGCCGATGCTCTAAGCCGACAAAGCTATTTGCATAGCGCTCGTAATGTTCCAGCCCAACACCATCTCGAAACCCTCATCCGCGAAGCCCAACATGCGTGTTTTACCGAACGTACTTTGAATAAGGAAAGGATCTATCACGATGGAGCCCAGCTTGTGAATAAGTCGAATGGGATATTCTACTACCTGGATCGAATTTGGATCCCTAAGCGGACCAATTTACGACAGATTTTGATGGATGAAGCCCACAAGTCTCGATATTCTATTCATCCCGGTGCCGATAAAATGTACCAGGACCTTCGTTACAAGTACTGGTGGCCGGGCATGAAGAGAGATATTGCCCTCTATGTTGGGAAGTGCCTAACTTGCTCGAAAGTCAAGGCTGAACACCAAAGACCCTCTGGCTTACTCGAACAACCCCCGATCCCTATGTGGAAGTGGGAGAGTATAGCTATGGATTTCATAACGAAACTTCCGCGTACGCCATCAAGTCACGACAGCATATGGGTTGTCGTTGACCGTTTGACCAAATCTGCTCATTTTCTGCCAATACGAGAAGACTACAAGGTAGAAAGATTAGCCCGAATCTACACCGATGAGATCATTTGTCGATATGGGACGCCTCGCGACATCATTTCTGACCGTGATGCTTGGTTTACCTCGCGTCTATGGGAAACGTTTCAAACGGCTCTCGGTACTACGCTTAATCTAAGTACCGCATTCCACCCTCAAACAGACGGTCAGACTGAAAGAACGATTCGTACCCTTGAAGACATGCTCTGTTCGTGTGTCATAGATTTCGGTGGTAATTGGGACGCTTACCTGCCGTTAGTCGAATTCTTGTATAATAACAGTTATCATTCCAGCATTCAAATGGCACCGTTTGAGGCTTTATACCGAAGAAAATGTCGATCGCCAATTGTATAGCACGAGATCGGGCACTCGCAATTAACCGGTCCTGAGCTATTGCAAGAAACGACTGACAAAGTCCTCCAAATTCGAGACAATCTGCTGAAAGCTCGGAGTCGTCAGAAAAGTTACGCCGATAGACGACGCAAGCCCCTTGAATTTGACGTTGGCGACTACGTACTCCTAAAGGTATCACCTTGGAAGGGTGTGGTTAGATTCGGCAAAAAAGAGAAACTAGCGCCTCGATATGTTGGACCTTTTAAGATTCTGGAAAGGATCGGAAAAGTCGCCTACAGATTCGAACTACCGGAGGAACTTATCAACATCCATCCGACTTTCCATGTGTCGAACCTCAGAAAGTACCTGGCTGAGCATGATTTAATTGTACCTCTAGAAGATCTTCAAGTAAACGAAACACTACACTTCGTGGAAAAGCCTGTCGAGATCATGGACCGCCAAACCAAGCAGCTCAGACACTCGCGCATTCCCATTGTGAAGGTTCGATGGGAAGGCAAACGAGGCGCAGAGTTCACTTGGGAACTCAAAAGCGACATGAAGGCGAAGTACCCGCAGTTGTTCGTTACCGCTTCGGCCTAATTTTGACATGAAATTCCCTCAACTAGGGGAGGCTGTAACACCCCGTGTTTCAAAAGTCAAAGTCAAAGTTAAGATTGAAGTCAAAGGGGGACAAGATTGCTAATTGCGATCTGTCACCCCTCGCTCAATTCATTTTTTTTTCTTCTTTGACTTGTATATAGTCTTTTTATGTTTTACGTTAGTTGTATTATGTGGAGTAATTGATACCAATCGAGGTTTAATCGCTATTTATCGATATTTATCGCATATTTTATCGCTTTATCGCTTATCATGTGACACCTGTGTCACTGTGACCATCAAACAAATACCAAACCAATGAAATATTGTGTTTCATACTTGGGTTTTGAAAAAATATGTGTATCATTTGCACATATCAATTCTTGTTCGATTTCAAGCTTTAAATCGCTTTCTGGAGAGTTATACGCAAACTGGTGCGTAAACGTAATCAGTTTAAACGCGACAAATACTCCAGAACATCAACATATGCTTAAAATACCTTAAATAACCTTTACATAACTTATAAATAAGTTTTGAAGGCTTTGGTATGGCAAAATCAAGTTAATTCGCTTACAGGGACTAAATTCGACAAACTGCGAAAGTATGACGATTCGTACTGGAACAGACATTCTGGAACATGAACATAAGTTAAACATACCATAAATATCCTTTACATAGCTTAGAAATAGGCTTTGAGGAGTTCGGTGTGCTAAAATAAACTTTTGGGTCATTCAGGGACTAAAAGCGTCAAAAAGTGCACAAGTTTGCATTTTCGCGCATAACTTACATTCTGAATACATCCGGACATCCAAAAATTTATGTAAGCACTAAAATATTTTATTTTCGTGTTTGGCATGATAAAAATCCATTCGTCGCGCAATTTGGATCGTTTTTCGCGCTTATGCGCATTCCGTCGTAACTAAGCGAACATCGCGATCATGCGACCAAACGAACCAACATCCGGCATATTTTTGAGCATGTTTCATGTCCACAATGTTTAGGAATCATTTTAGGGCCTTAAATATGGCTTAACTGTCCTTAAACATATCGGAAATAGCTCTAAACACCAACAGGCACTGAAACTGTCATTTTTTAAAGTTGTTTGCTGATCAGAAGGCTCAGGCGGCCCGTGTAAGCCCCCATAAAACCTTACGCGGCCCGCGTAAGCATGTCAGATATGCAAAACCAGTTTACAGCTGTTATACTCATAAAACCCACATGCAAATTGTATTTCTGAATCTATGGGCTGGTTTAGGGGCTCCAATGGTTTTATAAAACCATGGGCTTGATGTGTACGGCTTAGATCAAAGCTCAGTTTACGAGGAACGATCTTAACGACTCTACAAAATCTATAAATACCCCTCACCCCTCATTTGCAAAACCCACACCTTTGAATCTGAATTTGTTCTCCAAGTTGTTGTGTTTAACACTTCATACCTGAGAATATTCGGATCAAAACTTCCGTTCTTGGACCCGTTGTAAGTCCTCTTTCGTTCTTTTAGCATTTTCTGCGTTGACCAGTTTATGGTCAACATGAAGTTCGGTTGAACTTCATAACGTGAGCGTAATCACGATGGTTATAGTCCCTAGTGACTATACCTACTGATTACCACGTTATCTAGGCTCAGTGACGAGTCGTAGTTTCGGCCAAAATGCGTGTTCTCGCGTATTTTGTAACCAAACTACTTTTAGGTATCAAAACCATTTGTTTTGATACCAAACTTGTTTTCTAACTTAGTTAAGCATGTTTTAACATGCTTAGCTCGTCACTTTTAGTTAGTGCTTATATAGGGTCGTAAGGTAAGCGATCTAAACAATCGCTTATACTTTCGAACCCGACCCATTTGGTCGATCATTAGGATCCGACCAAACACATTAGGTGACCATAGTGTATAGGGAATAACCTTCCGAGGTTATACCTTATGGTCACGATGTTTAGTTAGTTGTATGATAGGTAGTTTATATGCCTTAGGTTTGTTACCAAAATGCCCTTTTTACGCCAAAATTTACTTTAAAGCATATGTAACATAATTTTTGACATCTAAACTGATTTGGCAACAATATTAGTCATATTAAGGCATATTTTACTTTTCATAGACTAGTTAGGCGGTCCAAACGCGTTTTACGCGAACGACGCGTTAAAGTAGCATAAGCTACCTAAACGGGTCGTAATGGGTCGTAAGCACTTAGGTTAGATTTCATTTTAGAATGTAGGCTTTGTTAAACCATATTATATGAGTTCCCATACTCATTTGGTTTACGAACCCTCATGCTACCCGATCCTCCGAATAGGTCCATTTATTAACATAGTTACCTATATTAGGCGTCGTTTGATCCCGTGAACTTCTAGCTTTGCTTGGTGGTTATCCTAGGACTATTGAGCAATCTCAAGTGAGTACATAGACCCCTCTTTTACTATTTTCAAACTGTTTTGGGGTGAAACACATGTGCCTACTTGTTACTTTCATGCTTTCCTGTTTTCACATCATATACTTGCTATGTTCATTAGTACACTTATAGTACATTGTTTTACTTTACATTTCTGCTATGTATGTTGACTGAGCATGCTAGCACATTGATTTACGTGACTTTTCTGCTTTGTATGTTAACTTATCATACTTAGTACATTGTTTTACATTACATTTTGTTACATATGCTCATCCAGCATATGAACACATTATATTACATTTTGAATCGTTTGTAACTATTTGACTATGTGAACCGTTGTAACCATTTGACTATGTGAACCGTTGTAACCATTTGATTATGTGAACCGTTTGTAACTGTTGAACCGTGTGAACCGTATTTGACCATACATAACCATTTCTACAATTGTTGAACATTACATTTTGGTGGTTGTTTGGGTAAGTGATTTAAGTAACGAGGCGATGTGTAATACGATAAAAACATGGTGGATACGCCGCTAGTACTTCCTATATATAAGTGCTTTTATGGTATTACACATCGTAGCGTTATTTAAACCATTTCAGTTTAGACATATTACATCTACAATACAATATTCACATAAACATCGTTTTACAAATAACTTAAGTTATACAAACTCATTTTTCATGGTTATTCACTTAACCATACATTATTCTTTTATACTTATATATCATTTGGTTTATTTATCACTTTTCAAATGATTTATGAAAGGAACCACTCAACAAGATTCATGGCTACTTTTATTAAACAGTGTCTTTAAACGCAAGTCATGAATCCTATTTTCACAAAACCTATGTATCTCACAGGCATTTTTATGCTGACGTACCTATTTTCACATGTGTTTTCAGGAGCTGTTGCATAGGATGATCGAGACACACTTAGGCGGACATGTGCCTTAGTGACTTAAAACGAAGCAAGAACTAGTTAAATTATGTTATGTACTCTTTGTCTCTTGTTTAAGACAATGTAACTCTCTTGTTTGATAAATAAAACGTAACTTTAATTTCCATGGTTGTGAAACAATTAATTCTGTTACAACACTCCCCGACGTTTCCGCCACGTTTTGTTGTTTTACGTGGTCGGGGTGTGACAGAAAAGATGGTATCAGAGCCAATGGTTTTAGGGAATTAGGTTATTAGTAATGCTTTGACCTAGACTATAACCTTCCTAGGACCCTAACGCGAGTTTACTTGTGTTTAGTCATAAAACAATACTGTTGCCTATCTTTAGGCAGCAACCACAACGAGAACATCAATTCCGAATCCGCTTTGAAAATTAATCATCTGTTTTTGGATGATTGATTACTAGGTTTTGAACCCTCTGTTATAAGGTTTTGAACCCTCTGTTGTAAGGTTTTGAACCCTCTGTTGTAAGGTTTTGAACCCTCTGTTATAAGGTTTTGAACCCCTTTGAGTTCTCAAAATCTCGTCAAAGTTTTGGGTCCTAAATAGTGTGAACACGTGCAAACTAGAAGAGTGAATGCCTGTACCCTGGGTTTTCTGTCTAAGGCTAGAGTGTTCGTACAAATCCAAATAATCGGACCAGTCACTCTTACCTGGGAACTCTTGGGGTGAGTGTCCACTTATAGGCGAGCATGTCTTCGCGATACATTATGAGGACCTACTTGCTTTGATTCAGCCTTTGTGTGTCGTTTGGTTGCTTCGTGGTTCAAACAAATGACCATCACCCATGATTTTGGTCGGTAGTTATAACATCCTATTCTTATCCAATGCCATTTCATTTGTTTTCTCTCTTATTTCCCCCTTTTAGAATGCCTCCTCAACGCGACAATCAGATAGCGAATGCCGAACTGGCAGAAATCATCGCGCAACAAATGGCTGCTGCTTTCCCAAATCTTATCGCTCAACTGAACCAAGCCAACAACAACAATAATGCTCCATGCAATTTCAAGAGTTTCAATTCGGCTAAGCCACTCAAGTTTAGTGGTTCTGAAGGAACAACTGGGCTCCTACAATGGTTCGAGAGCACTGAGAGTACATTTCATCACGTTCAGTATCCTGATAATCGCAAGGTCGAGTTTGATTCCAGTGTGTTTCAGAAGAGGGCTCTTACATGGTGGAACGGGGTGATGAGAGACCGTGGTACCGAGGTTGCTTTAGCACAGACTTGGGCCGAGCTTAGGGCTCTTATGATGAAGGAGTTCTGTCCTCGTCATGAACTGAGGGCTTTAGAAAGGGAATTTGATGATCTTAAGCAAGATAGCGGTGAGCATTGAGCCTACAAGGACCTTTATGAGGAGTTAAGTCTGTTATGCCCAAACATGGTCACGCCTTTGGATAAGGCAATCGAAAAGTACATTGATGGCCTCCCTGACTCAGTACAAGACATTATAACTGGTAGTAAACCCACTGCAGTTAGACAGGCCATTGAGCTATCCGCTACCTTGACTGAATCACAGATCAGGAAAGGTAAACTTTTCCGAAAAAGTGACAAGAAACCAATCGAGGAATCAAAGACCATGGATGAACAGAATGGATCCCCTAAGAAGTCAAAGAAGCGAAAGGCTTCTCAGAACTTCGCCATGGTCGCTCACTATGGTCAAGCCGTCCCCAACCAACCAGCTCAACCCCCTGCTAGGAAGCCCTACAATGGAACTGCCCCCCTGTGCAACCAATGTAGCCTACATCATCATGCTAGTGCGAAGTGCCGCACATGCCAAGTTTGTGGACTTATAGGTCATACGACGAGGGTTTGCCCAACCGCAGCTGCACCAAATCAAGTTAACAACAATCCTGCTCAAGGTCGTTTTCCACCAGGTTCTTGCTTTAACTGTGGCGAGATGGGCCATTTCCGAAGAAACTGCCCAAAGCTTGCTAATGCGAATCCAGTGCAGGGATGAGCATCTGACCGAATGGAAGACAACGCTGTTTAGAAATAATCACGTCTTATGTATTATTTTCTTTTGTTGTCAATGTCCATGAAACAGTTGTTATCGTTGTTTATAAATAAAGCTTTTATTTTACAATGCAATATACAAATATTGATGTGGTTGCATGTGTAAACAACATATCCCCTACAATACCGACAATCAAGGAACCGTATCCCTTGAAGAACAGACTACCCCCAAAATTCTTCCACTTTATGATCTCTTGCGTTTTCCACGAAAATCCTAAGTACCCGTTTCTTCCAAGGAAAACGAAGTACAAGGCGCAAGTTACAACACTGGACGAATACCCAATATACCACTATAAATCCTTAATAGGGTACCTAAGGATATTCCCGCAAGTCCTTAATTGTTGTATACCTTAATTCGAATGTGGTGATTCCTTGTAATCAAAAATCAAATTTTTAGAAGATCATCCTATCTTTTCAGATAGATGCTTGAGGATGTTGAAGTCCATCAACTGGGTTCCTGGTATGCCTTGAATACCCATGTTCAAATCAACGCCAAGTTAATAACAATCAATAACAAGATAATAACAATTAATAACCAAGAAAACAGTTATGTGATTATGTGCTTATGTGTTCCCTTTTATGTTTTTGTGTGATCCAAATTATGTTATCCTAATCCTCGTAGAATCTTCCATATCTTCGTATAAGGAATTCATAGTAGGATACCCAAAGGTACTACCTAAAATCCTTAATGGACTTCTACGTTGTAGTTAAGTCCCTTAGATTATAAAGTACTACTCCATAATTTGACCCCTTGAGTGGTCTAGTTAAACAGATTGATCCAAAAATCTGGTTAGGAATATCATGTGATGATATAGCTGAAAGGACTCCTTGGTGGCCTAAATTAAAAAGATCATCTGTCGATCTAATTAAAAGGACCCTATGGTAGTCTGGTCATCCTCATCACAGGTTTGATTTTCTTTCCCTAAACAATTACAAAACAAACTGTGCGGACTGTGCAAGGAATTACGTAATTATGGATGCAAACATAATTATGGAATTTAGTGCACAGGAATCACAGCAAGTTCTGTCATGTATCTAGAGTTAACCCAATTCATTTCCAACTCTGATGAAGCAACCGTTGAAAATGACTCCGTCTGTTCATTTTCGTTTCTACAGATTATCCGTTGAGGAAATGAATATCCGTTTGTCTAATCCTTCATTTCCATTTCTGATGAAGCAACCGTTGAAAATGACTCCTTCAGTTCATTTTCGTTTCTGAAGATTACCCGTTGAGGAAATGAATATCCGTTTGTGTAATCCTTCATTTCCAACTCTGATGAAGCAACCGTTGAAAATGACTCCATCTGTTCACTTTCGTTTCTGAAGATTTTCCGTTGAGGAAATGAATATCCGTTTGTTTAATCCTTCATTTCCAACTATGATGAAGCAACCATTGAAAATGACTCCGTCTGTTCACTTTCGTTTCTGAAGATTACCCGTTGAGGAAATGAATATCCGTTTGTTTATCCTTTTCATTTCCGTTTCTGAGGAAGCAACCGTTGAAGATGACTCCGTCTGTTCATTTTCGTTTCTAAAGATTATCCGTTGAGGAAATGAATATCCGTTGTTTAATCCTTCATTTCCGCTTCTGAAGAATACTCGTTGAGGAAAATGACTCCGTCCGTTCATTTTCATTTCTGAAGAATGTCCGTTAAGGAAATGACAGGATTATGCCTTGCATATCTCTGGTGGATTATTTACAAAGTCACAAACAAACTCCTACGAATAAATTTCGGGATGAAATTTCCTAAAGTAGGGGAGACTATGACACCTATGTCACTGTGACCATCAAACAATTACCAAACCAATGAAATATTGTGTTTCATACTTGGTTTTTGTAAAAATATGTGTATCATTTGCACATATCAATTCTTGTTCGATTTCAAGCTTTAAATCGCTTTCTGGAGAGTTATACGCAAACTGGTGCGTAAACGTAATTAGTTTAAACGCGAAAAATACTCCGGAACATCAACATATGCTTAACATACCTTAAATAACCTTTACATAACTTAGAAATAAGTTTTGAAGGCTTTGGTATGGCAAAATCAAGTTAATTCGCTTACAGGGACTAAATTCGACAAACTGCGAAAGTATGACGATTCGTACTGGAACAGACATTCTGGAACATGACCATAAGTTAAACATACCATAAATATCCTTTACATAGCTTAGAAATAGGCTTTGAGGAGTTCGGTGTGCTAAAATAAACTTTTGGGTCATTCAGGGACTAAAAGCGTCAAAAAGTGCACGAGTTTGCATTTTCGCGCATAACTTACATTCTGAATACATCCGGACATCCAAAAAATTATGTAAGCACAAAAATATTTTATTTTAGTGTTTGGCATGAGAAAAATCCATTCGTCGCGCAATTTGGATCGTTTTTCGCGCTTATGCGCATTCCGTCGTAACTAAGCGAACATCGCGATCATGCGACCAAACGAACCAACATCCGGCATATTTTTGAGTATGTTTCATGTCCACAATGTTTAGGAATCATTTTAGGGCCTTAAAGATGGCTTAACGGGCCTTAAACATGTCGGAAATAGCTCTAAACACCAACAGGGACTGAAACTGTCATTTTTGAAAGTTGTTTGCTGATCAGAAGGCTCAGGCGGCCCGTGTAAGCCCCCATAAAACCTTACGCGGCCCGCGTAAGCATGTCAGATATGCAAAACCAGTTTTAACAGCTGTTATACTCACAAAACCCACATGCAAATGGTATTTCTGAATCTATGGGCTGGTTTAGGGGCTCCAATGGTTTTATAAAACCATTGGCTTGATGTGTACGGCTTAGATCAAAGCTCGGTTTATGAGGAACGATCTTAATGGCTCTACAAAATCTATAAATACCCCTCACCCCTCATTTGCAAAACCCACACATTTGAATCTGAATTTGTTCTCTAAGTTGTTGTGTTTAACACTTCATACCTGAGAATATTCGGATTAAAACTTCCGTTCTTGGACCCGTTGTAAGTCCTCTTTCGTTCTTTTAGCGTTTTCTGCGTTGACCAGTTTATGGTCAACATGAAGTTCGGTTGAACTTCATAACGTGAGCGTAATCACGATGGTTATAGTCCCTAGTGACTATACCTACTGATTACCACGTTATCTAGGCTCAGTGACGAGTCGTAGTTTCGGCCAAAATGCGTGTTCTCGCGTATTTTGTAACCAAACTACTTTTAGGTATCAAAACCGTTTGTTTTGATACCAAACTTGTTTTCTAACTTAATTAAGCATGTTTTAACATGCTTAGCTCGTCACTTTTAGTTTAGTGCTTATATAGGGTCGTAAGGTAAGCGATCTAAACAATCGCTTATACTTTCAAACCCGACCCATTTGGTCGATCATTAGGATCCGACCAAACACATTAGGTGACCATATTGTATAGGGAATAACCTTCCGAGGTTATACCTTATGGTCACTATGTTTAGTTAGTTGTATGATAGGTAGTTTATATGCCTTAGGTTTGTTACCAAAATGCCCTTTTTACGCCAAAATTTACTTTAAAGCATATGTAACATAATTTTTGACATCTAAACTGATTTGGCAACAATATTAGTCATATTAAGGCATATTTTACTTGTCATAGACTAGTTAGGCGGTCCAAACGCGTTTTACGCGAACGACGCGTTAAAGTAGCATAAGCTACCTAAACGGGTCGTAATGGGTCGTAAGCACTTAGGTTAGGTTTCATTTTAGTATGTAGGCTTTGTTAAACCATATTATATGAGTTCCCATACTCGTTTGGTTTACGAACCCTCATGCTACCCGATCCTCCTAATAGGTCTGTTTATTAACATAGTTACCTATATTAGGCGCCGTTTGATCCCGTGATCTTCTAGCTTTGCTTGGTGGTTATCCTAGGACTATTGAGCAATCTCAAGTGAGTACATAGACCCCTCTTTTACTGTTTTCAAACTGTTTTGGGGTGAAACACATGTGCCTACTTGTTACTTTCATGCTTTCCTGTTTTCACATCATATACTTGCTATGTTCATTAGTACACTTATAGTACATTGTTTTACTTTACATTTCTGCTATGTATGTTGACTGAGCATCCTAGCACATTGATTTACATGACTTTTCTGCTTTGTATGTTAACTTAGCATACTTAGTACATTGTTTTACATTACATTTTGTTGCATATGCTCATCCAGCATATGAACACATTATATTACATTTTGAACCGTTTGTAACTATTTGACTATGTGAACCGTTGTAACCATTTGACTATGTGAACCGTTGTAACCATTTGATTATGTGAACCGTTTGTAACTGTTGAACCGTGCGAACCGTATTTGACCATACACAACCATTTCTACAATTGTTAAACATTACATTTTGGTGGTTGTTTGGGTAAGTGATTTAAGTAACGAGGCAATGTGTAATACGATAAAAACATGGTGGATACGCCGCTGGTACTTCCTATATATAAGTGCTTTTATGGTATTTCATATCGTAGCATTATTTAAACCATTTCAGTTTAGACATATTACATCTACAATACAATCTTCACATAAACATCGTTTTACAAATAACTTAACTTATACAAACTCATTTTTCATGGTTATTCACTTAACCATACATTATTCTTTTATACATATATATCATTTGGTTTATTTATCACTTTTCAAACGATTTATGAAACGAACCACTCAACAAGATTCATGGCTACTTTTATTAAACAGTGTCTTTAAACGCAAGTCATGAATCCTATTTTCACAAAACCTATGTATCTCACAGGCATTTTTATGCTGACGTACCTATTTTCACATGTGTTTTCAGGAGCTGTTGCATAGGATGATCGAGACACACTTAGGCGGACCTGTGCCTTAGTGACTTAAAACGAAGCAAGAACTAGTTAAATTATGTTATGTACTCTTTGTCTCTTGTTTAAGAAAATGTAGCTCTCTTGTTTGATAAATAAAACGTAACTTTAATTTCCATGGTTGTGAAACAATTAATTCTGTTACAACACTCCCCGACGTTTCCGCCACATTTTGTTGTTTTACGTGGTCGGGGTGTGACATATCGCAATCGCAGTCGCAACTCGAATTGCACGTTCTGGTTATTGTTCTTATGTGTGTGTGCCCTTTATGTGTTACTTGTGCATGTTATTTATGTTTTATGATGTGGTGATTAATCGAAACGCAATCGCAAACGCTAAACGAATGTTAAATAAGGATGATTGTATGTTGATATAGTAGTTGGGATTAAAAGTAATTTGATGAGTCAAACTATCACATCGCCCTCTCGAATCGCATCGCAACGCTCGACACTCGAATTGAAACTGCAAAACTCGTCGCGCGAATCACTCCAATCGAGTGGTCAGCCGATCGAGCTGCCACCCGATCGAGCTGCCACCCGATCGGGTTGCCGCCCGATCGGAGTGCCACTCGATCGAGCTGCCACCCGGACGGGCAGCCACTCGACCGACCAGCCACTTATTCTCCTATCCATTTATGGAAACCCTATAAATACCCCATATGTCAACCTAACTTGATGTTGACAGCTCTCTTCCTCTCCACTCGCTCCAGCCGCTATTTCTTCAGATTTCTCGCGATTCTTGTAAGTTTTCCACCTAAACCTTGTACTTTCTTAGTCTACACACACTCCTACACCTTTCTATCTTTTGAATCTTAACTTTTAACCGTGAAATCACTAGATTTGAGGTGTTCAAGGATGATATCATCATGGTGTTCATGAGAACTTCATGTTTTGGCTTCAATCCACCAAGAACAACTTAGATCTGAACGATTTCCACATGGATAAACAAGGATCTTTCATAGATCTGAACATATTCATGGTGAAAAGGATTGAAAGATGGTTTTCAAGCTTTCTTTCAACTCTTTTACACTCAATGCACTTAAAACCGATAGAATCGGAGCTTGTTCTAATCTTCTACTCCTTCTTGTTGATGTGTTGGTTCAAGATCTGGATTCTATCCACGAGAACACTGATTTCGGGTTAAACATGAAACACCGTCTCGAACAGTTAACTGGTCGGACTAGGGTGGTTCCTGTCCGATCGGGTCACTAAGTCTTGACGAGGTTTCTGTTGTTCAGCACGTTATCAAACAGTCTTGAGAAAACTTCAAACTGTCAAACAACCAAGGAAGAAGACGATCAGGTCAACTGGGACGGATTGCCGTCCGATCGGATTGTCGTCCGATTGGATTGCCACCCGACCGGACTGCCACCCGATCGGGTTGCACCTTGGGTCCCACACTTAACTTTTATTTCAATATTTGAGGTTTTGAACATTAAACGGATTGCCATCCGATCGGATTCCCACCCGATCGGATTACCGCCCAACCATGTGATGTTTGACTTCAAACACTTAAAACAATTTTCAACATGTTCAGTACGTACGGATTGCCACCCGACCAGATAACCATCCGATCGAGTGACCGGCCTGTTGTGAACTTGTTCTCAACCTGAGAAGACTCGCCAATCGGATTGTTGTCCGATCGAACGACCGTTCGATCAACCGACCTGAAAGGTAGAGATACTTCTCTGTTTTCTAAATGCTACAACGAAAACTTCAAAAGACAAGCCATCATACACAAACACATCCATCCCAAACGAGTTGACAATCCAATAGAGTGGCCACCCGATCGGGCGACCACCCGAACGGATTGTCATCCGATCGACCAGCCACCCAATCGGATAGCCACCCAATCGGATTTGTTGGTACACAATGTCTATCGCCTACATCAACAGTCTAGGTCGTGTCGGTAGCTTGTAATAGGGTTTAAAGTGTAAATGTTAAAGTTATTTTGTGTTTTGTACCATTTCGCACGAAATGGAGTTTGTGCCATTTCGTACGAAATGGCCCTGGTCATTTCGTGCGGAATGGTTGCCCTATATATATGGGTGTTGGGTTTTTCATTTGGTACGGTTCGGTGAAAGTTGTAACGAAGTGCTGCTAAATTTTCACCGTGTATTAACGTCTAAAATCAATGGAAAACCAGTTTAAAGTGTATTTCTCTGCTTCTACTCACATTCTAACACCGATTCTCAGTTACTAGATTGTTTCCGCCTTTCTAGTGACTTAGATTTGACTCAGACCGACTCATTCAGGTCGTATATCAATCCTACAAGTGGTATCAGAGCTCAGGATGAGTCAAATCGGCTGAATCAGTGCTTTGAATGGTTTAAAACTCTCTACTTCTACTCATTCTTGGATTTTAGAACGATTCCACGGACAAAATGGACTGAGTTTTGGATATAACATGTAAAACACCATTTTAATCAATCCTTCAAAGTTTCAGACCTAAATTCGGACTAAAATTGATCAAAAAGTTCCAAAATCTTCATTTCATGTGAAACGAGCATCATTTCGTGTGAAAATTATGTCCATTCCGTACGAAATGAACCATTTCGTGTGAGCTGTTATCATTTCGCTTGAAAAAAAATTGTTCATTTCTCACGAAATGAACCATTTCGTTTGAAAAACCATTTTGTCAGATCATTTCGCACGAAAAGGAACTTTTTACCCATTTCGCACGAAATGACATTTCAATTCGCTTGAAAGTGTCATTTCGCTTGAAAGTTCATTTCGCTTGAAACCTGATTTCGCTTGAAATAGTCCATTTCGTTTGTGAGATAATTTCATTTGAAAGCCCATTCCGTGTGGAAGTCATTTCGCTTGAAAAGTGATTTTTTCAAAAACTTGGAAATTTTTTTCAAAATTCAAAATGGATAACCAAGAATTTTATAACATGTTTTCCAGAGGGGGGAATGACAGCAATTCAAACACCAGCGAGTATTATTCAGAACGTAAACATGGAAAACGAGCTTGGTACAATGCAAAAGCCACCAAAATTAATGAACACTGACGAATATTCAGGGTGGTCAGAGAGGTTTAAAACCTGGGTACAGGCAAATCATTTTGAATGTTGGATGAAAATTGAGTCAAGGTATGAACCTCCGACGAATGGAGCGGGTATTGAGAAAGCACTTCATCAGTTAACTCCAATTGAACAGGATAGTTTCAAAGCCGAGAAGAAAATGATGAGTATCTTGCAACAAGCAATCAAAGAAGATATTTTGGTTCTGCTACAACATCAGAATGACTCGCAGTCTATATGGAGTGCACTAAAAGTCAAGTTTCTTGGAAGTGTTTCGATGATAAAGAGCAAGACGACATTGCTGAAAAAGGAATTTGATATTTTTACTGCTATCAATGGTGAGTCAACAAAAGAGTTAATCAATAGATATTGTCATTTGGTTGTAGAAATGAAGCGTTTGAGCATTGAGAAAACAAACGAAGAATGGGTTGACAAGCTGGCAGATGCTTTACCGTATGATGAATGGGGCACATATTTGTTGGTTTTGGAAAATAACTTGGAGTATGTTGAGATGAATCTTAGCACGTTTATCGAGAAAATTGAATCGCATGAGCTTGAACTTAAAAAGATCAGAAAAATGAAATTTGCTAATGTACAACAAGATGTTCAGTTGTACTACAAAGGAAGCTCATCAGCAACATCTACCCCAAGTCCAAAAATTCAGACAGCATTTAGTGCTGAGCCTACATCTGGAGTTTCTCAAAGCGCATCAAACAACAATTATTCACCATTCAAAAGTTATGAGCCAAATCCTAAGGTTCAAGAACAAGTGTCTCCTCAAAGTTCTTCAGGGTCAAACAATCAAAGTCACGGTCAAGGGATTCTGTGCAATATAGCTGTGAACATCAAGAATGGTCAAGATTTTACAGAATCAGCAGCAAAACAGCATATATCACTACTTGCTTCAGTACTTGAGTCCTATGAAAGTCTTGTTGCTGGAAGAATTGGTAATCCTGACATGACGAAAGAAGACTACGATCAGATTGATCCAGAGGAGCTGGAACTCATAGATATCAAATGGGGCATGGAAAGCTTAGTGAGGAGAGCACAAAGGTTTATGGAAATAACCGGACGAAACAGTCTCTCAGGACCTGATCAAAAGCTTGGATTTGATAAAGCTGTTACTTGCTTCAAATGCAAAGAAAAAGGGCATTTCAAACGTGAGTGTCCAAACAGGGAAGTAAACAATCATCAGAATCCGTTCACAAATGACTACTACCGATAAGCAATCTATCACAAGAATAGTCAACAACCATTGAATCAAAGGCCTCAAATTGAAAACAAACCAGAAAAGGCTCTTTTGGTAAATCAGGATGATGAGAAGATGCCGGAAGGGTTTAGTTGGGATAAATATGTTCCTGGTGATGGACTGATGGTCTTGCTATGATGGCGGAGATTATTGAAGAGCCAGAATGTGTTGTTGAAACTGAGGAAGTCGGGGAAGTGATGAGTGATGAGAGTATGGCAGAGCTTGAAGAGGCAGCAACAGAAGTTTATTATTATCAATCAGAACAGGAGATTATTACGAATTCTTTTAAATCCATAATGCCTCCTAACATGTTTGATTCTTTTGTAGGATTCTTCAGCGAGCCAACTACAGGTTTTTGTCCACAATATGATGAAGAAAAAGCCCCGGTTGAAGAAATCATAGATGTTTCTAAAGAGATGAATGAAGAAACTCTGAAGGAGATAGCTGACAAGGCGCTGATGGTCAAGCTGAAAGTGGTAGACAAAACTCAAGAGTCAGTATCTGTTGAAACGGAGTCTGTCAAAACGGAGTGTGTCAAAACGGAGTCTATCGAAACAGAGTCAATAAAAAAGGAGTCAGTCGAAAAGCAGTCCGAGTTCAAATCAGAAAATCTGGATATCAAATCAGGAGAAAAATCAGAGTCTGAGTCTGACGGGTTTGGTAAACCAGAAATTAAAACTGATAAAGATGAAAAGGTTTTTGAAAAGATTGATTCAATTACTGAAACACCATGCAAAAACTGTTTAAAACCGTGCATGGATTGTCTTAACAAAGACAAACAGTTTCAAGAATTGAAGAAATATACTGACGAAGTAAAGTTTGATCTTAACGATGTAAAAGAAGCTTATGACACTTTAACACGTTCAATCAAAATGATTCAAAAAGAAAGTATAGAAAATGATAAAGCTACTAAGTTGTTCAAAGAAACTGTCATGGAAAAGCAGATGGTGATTAACATTCACCTGGACACAATCGCATCTTTAAAAAGGGAACTTGAATTGATGCGTATTGAAAAAGAAATAGTTGATAAGAAATTGATCAGTTATATTGCTTCATCTTATGTGATTGATCAAATTGTTCCTAAACTACCTGAAGCTAAATCTGCTTTCAACAATGTTCCACCCCCAATATGGAATCATTATACACAGAAATATCCAGATGGGGTGGAAGCAGCTTTGAATCTCAAATTGAGAACTGTGGAGAATGAGTTACCTGAAAGCATTGATGTTACATTTTCTCCATCTGACACTGACAACGAGTCACAAGTGATTAAAACTGTTGTTGACCAAGTGTTGGATGAAGAAAGTGATAACTCTGATTTCGGAACTGTCAAAACTCATTTGGAGAATTCCAATTCTGATTCTGAAGATGATGGAAACTTTTTGGACAAATTCATACCAAAATCAGATAAAGTTGTGGATGACGATTCGATCATTGTGGTTTACACAATGACCGGAACTGACAAACTCTATACTGATTGTGAGTATCCAATTCAGAAGGCAAAATTGGAAAATGTTGAGAAAGTGTTCAAACTTGTGGAAATTGACATTTCAGAGGTTAATAACGCATTTCTATCAAAACCAAGAAAATCTTTTGTGAAACAACAACCAAACAACCCGGGAAAGAAAGAATGGGTGGGTAACAATGGTCACAACAAACGACATGGTAACAATTTCAAAAAGAAAGGTGTCGGTTTTCAAAAGAGAATGGCTAAAAAGGAGGTTAAGCCAAAAGAAAAGTTGAGCGATGTATTTGTTGCGGGAAAGAACACAGTTGGTGAAAAAGATTATATCTTTAGTCAGAAGGCAATTGACGATTTCAATGCAGCGAAAAAGTTGAAAGAAGAGACCAACAGATCTACTTTTGTTGAATATGACAAAAGAATCTGTTATCGCTGCAATGAAATTGGTCACATGGCCAAACAGTGTGTTAAAAAGATTGAAAAACCAGTTTTCCAGAAACCCAAACCAAAAACTTCAAATGATGTGAAGGGAAAAACACCGATGGTTTCCCCCGTGCATATTCTGAAACGCGGTGAATCTTTGAAGTCCGAGGACAAGCCAAAATCAACCTTTGAGATTGGTGAATCTTCAAAATCTCCAAAGACTTCAAAGGTTTATCCCAAAACGAAGATTTTTCAAAATCAATCATGGGTAGAGAAACCCAAACAATCGTTTGAAGAAAAGAAAATGGAGAAGGTTTTAAAATCTGAGCCAACAGTTGCTGTCACTAACAATGAAAATCTTGAGTTTGAATTGGACAAATTGATTGGAGAATTTCCACCAATCGAAGAGGGAGATCTTAAATCAAAGTCAAAATCTGTTGTTCCAAATGTTGTGTTTCATATTCCAGAAGTTGACAATCATGATATTATGTTTGGTGGTGTTTCAAATGTGAAGAAATCTTGGGCATCGTTGTTTGAGTGAATGTCTTTGATGTGTACAGGGGTTTCCAGGTCGATCATCTCCAAGTGGATCATGGATAGCGGCACCTCGAGGCATATGACAGGAATGTTAGCACGACTCTATGATGTCAAATCAATAAATGGAGGATATGTTGGCTTTGCGGGAACTCAGGGAGGAAGAATCGTTGGTGAAGGAACTCTTACCAATGGAGTTGTATCTTTTGATAAAGTGAACTACAACGTTGAACTTGAAAACAATCTGTTGAGCATATCGCAGATTTGTGACAAGTCGTTCACAGTTCATTTTACAAAAAATGAGTGTTTGATCATTAAACCTGATTTTAAAATTCCTGAAGAACTGGTGTTGATGCGAGCTCCACGTGAGAACGATTTATATGTACTAGACATGAGCGTTGCAACAACATCAGACAAAAAGAAACAGTGTTTTGTAACTAAAACAAAAGCAACAGAAAAGGAATCAAGAATGTGGCATCGTAAGATGGGTCACATTCATGTGAGAAAAATGAATTTCTTAGTTCACAATGATCTTGTTGAAGGTGTTAATCTAAAAAATTTCCATCAGAGTGATGATTGTGTAGAATGCAAAAAAAGGAAAGCAAATGAAGAAGACACGCCCAAAGAAGCTCTTGAACTCAATCAGGCTACCGCTCGAAAGACTCCATATGGATCTGTTCGGACTGGTAAATGTGAAGAGCGTAAGTGGAGATCTGTATTGTCTGGTGGTGACTGACGATTATACAAGATTTTCATGAGTGATGTGTCTCGAAAGTAAAGATCAAACTTTTGATTCATTGATGATTTTATTCAAGAAGATGGAGACGCTGTACAAACTGCCGATCAGAAGAATTCGAAGTGACAACGGAACAGAGTTTAAAAACAATCGTATGCTCGAGTTTTGCAATGACAGAGGTATTCTTCATGAATTCAGCGCACCGTATACTCCACAACAAAACGTTGTGGCAGAACGAAAGAATCGCACACTGATCGAAACAGCACGAACTATGCTAGCCGATTCCAAATTGCCGATATTCTTTTGGAGTGAAGCAGTTGCTACAGCATGCTACTCGTTAAATCGTGTTCTTACAGTAAAGAAATACAAGAAAACCTGCTTCGAATTACTTCATCGCTATAGACCAAATCTGAAATTCTTAGAACCTTTTGGATCACCATCTACATTTATTGATCCAAATGGTAAATTTGGTGCAAAGGTTAACGAAGGTTTTTTTGTAGGTTATGCAAGTCCACTGAAGAGAGTATTAGTTCCATGCTTAGGAAAGATTATACAAGTTCAGCATGTTGATTGTCAGAAGTTTACTGCTCTGGCACAACTTCCCGGAAACAGATTGCTGTTTGACTACAATAAACTCTGGGAGTCTTTCCAGTTGCCGACTGAGCCAAGTGAGGAGGAAATAGCATTACTATACCAACATCAGCAATCTATGTCACAAGAACAAGTGCCAAGACCGTTGGTAGTTTCTTAGCCCACCGAGGGTGCAAATGATCACGAGGCCGGTCCAAGTGGAACGACACACGAACCCCCAGAAGAACCAGCTCCAACATTTGATCAATCTAACGTCTCAGAATCGGAATCTGATCCAATTTTTTATAAGGAACCAAATTTTGCAACTTCAGAAGCTGTGGATCACACGGGTGATCAGGATATCACAAACTTGCAATCGGAAGTGAGCGTGCCAGACACAGTCATACCGAGAACTTTGTCTTATCATCCATCAGAATAAATTATTGGTGATCTTCAAAGTGGAGTGAAAACACGTGATCAAATCAACAAAGGGCTTACATGTTTTTATTCCTTTGTAGCTCCTTTACAGGAAGAATTCTCATTGAAATGCTTTATTTCGCAGGTAGAGCCGAAGACATATAAAGAAGCATTAACTGAAGATGGCTGGGTGAATGCAATGCAGGAAGAGCTGCAACAGTTTGAGAAGCTTGGAGTATGGAGATTGGTTGATCTACCTGAAAATCAAAAGCTGATAAAGACCAAGTGGGTCTTCAAGTGTAAACGAGATGATAGAGGGGTGATCGTGAGAAATAAAGCATGTTTGGTAGTCCAAGGGTTCAGTCAGCAAGAAGGTATCGACTTTACTGAAGTCTATGCGCCTGTTGCTCGACTCGAGGCAATTAGAATCTTCCTGGCATTCGCGTCTTGGAAAGGATTCAAGGTCTACCAACTAGATGTCAAATCTGCATTCCTTTACGGAAAGATGAAAGAAGAAGTGTACGTCGGACAACCACCAGGTTTCACCGATCCAGTTCACAAAGACAAAGTCTATCTACTCGACAAAGCGCTTTACGGTTTACACCAGGCCCCGAGAGCCTGGTACGAGACGCTTTCCCAACATCTGCTAGCCAACGGGTTCATCAGAGGGATGGTCGATAGTACTTTGTTTACAAAGGAGGTTACAGGGCATCTACTCATCGTGCAGATTTACATAGATGACATAATCTTTGGATCGACAAACGAAGAATTATGCAAAGAGTTCGAGAAGGTTATGAAGAAAAAGTTTGAAATGAGTTCGATGGGGGAGATGAAGTTCTTCCTAGGGCTTCAGGTTGAGCAAATGCCCGAAGGAATCTTCATACATCAGACAAAATATGTGAATGATGTGCTTGACAAGTTCAACATGTCTGAATCATCTCCAATCTCATCCCCTCTGGCTCAAAATCATGGGATTTGTCCGGATGAAAGCGGTGAAAAGGTGGATGAGACGCACTATCGGTCGATCATTGGTTCATTAATGTATCTGACTGTGTCACGCCCGGACATCATGTATCCAACTTGCCTCTGCGCCCGATATCAGTCAAGCCCGAGACAGTCACACTTGACGATTGTGAAGAGAATTTTACGGTATCTTAAAGGCTGCCCAAGCACCGGCTTGTGGTATCCTAAATCTGGTGACTTTTCTCTTACTGGTTATGTTGTTTATGACTTCGGGAGCTGTAAGCAAAATGCAAAGTCCACAACTGCTGGCTGTCAGTTCTTCGGAACTCGACTTGTTACTTGGCAATGCAAGAAACAAACCACAGTCGCTCTCTCAACCTGTGAGGCTGAATACGTTTTGGCTTGTAGCTGTTGCTCTCAGATCCTCTGGATCCAGCAGTAGATGAGGGACTATGGTTTGCAGTTCTTGGATATGCCAATCTTTGTGGACAATGAGGCAGCAATAAATATAACTAAAAATCCGGTTCATCACTCTAAAACGAAACATATTGAAATTCGACATCATTTCATCCGTGATTGCTACGAGAAGAAATTGATTCGAATTGATCATATACA
This sequence comes from Helianthus tuberosus, assembly GCA_030545235.1. Taxonomy (NCBI): domain Eukaryota; kingdom Viridiplantae; phylum Streptophyta; class Magnoliopsida; order Asterales; family Asteraceae; genus Helianthus; species Helianthus tuberosus. Next base: position 96,785 of record JARYGA010055307.1, read on the forward strand.
CACCGATGACCAGAGAGCTGATTTTTACACAAAACCTTTTGATAAAAAGAGATTTAACTATCTTTTGAAATTAAACGGGTTGAAAATTTTGTTTTCTGGGAGGGTTGTTGAGTGTGAAGCCGAGGAGGACGGCGATCAGAAGTGATCTACGTCTTGTTGTCAAGATCCTGTACAGTTTTATTTTCTGCTTTTGAAAAAACCAAAAACACAAAAATATGTTTTTGTTTTTAGGGGGAGAAAGTTTTCAGAAAATACAAAAACGTGATAAAATTTCAAAATCCAAAAACATTGAAAAAGTAAAATGTAAAAACATGTCAAGTTTTTGTATAGTACATCAGCTAGACAGTTGCAGTACGCTAAAGAAATGTATAGTTTAAAAAGTGTTAAGCAGTCTTGCAGATGATATGCCGATAGGTTTTTACACATTTAGTAAATTTGTTTGGGATATAAACCTAAATCATTTCTTGCTTTTACGTGGGGAACATCTCTCGGATATATAGGTAACCCCTGAAATCCTGTTTGAAAGGCTCTATTTCTGACATACTAGGTCTTTGTACGTCTTGATATCTAGGGTATTATACCAGGACTTCTGATTTTGCGGGAGCAATAGCCTAGTCCTCGTATAATACTTTGCACTGCTTTATTCGTAAAGCCCGCCCTCAGCATAAAAAATGATGAAACATTGAAAAATGCTAATCATGTGCTGTTGTAAAGAAGATCCCCAAGGGGGACCCACCTAAAGTCGAGCCATCATCTCTCTGATTTTGCGGAAGCAATTGCCTGAGCTCTCATGACCTCGCACTTAACCCAATTACAGATATCATTAGTGTGCACTCACCTGTAATACTGAATATAGTGGTCTGGATACGGGAGTATATTCTGAGGTGGTACACGCGTATATTCTGAGGTGGTACACGAGTATATTCTGAACAGATTGAAATTTGTGTGAAAATTTAAAATGGATCAGTATATCGGCAATCACTGTGAATTGTTTAATGCTTAGTATGAAATCAAAGCTTAACGGTATTTGTAGCTTGTCGGCAGCTGATATGATCCCCTAACACGCTCACCAAAAAATATGTGTGTACAGTTTATTGTTTATCAAAATCCAAAAATATTTCCTGTTTGTTTTACAAAATAGTATAAAATCCAAAAAGATTTGATTTTCATCTTATTTTCGACAGCGGACGTTGGGGATCTGATGATCAAAGTCTTATAGTGCTAAACAAGTTGGAACATGTGGGTTGGATAAGCAAAAGTTTGTGAAAAGGTGTTGGTAATTGCTCGAAATGTTTAAAAGTTCATTAATTTGAACTTAAATCTGTTTCAAAAAGTCAGCAAGTTCATAAATTGGTCAGCCAAGGTCATTAACTTGGACTTGGCAGGCTAAACAGTTGGCCAGGGTCATTAACTTGGACTTGGTTAACTGGGTGTGATGGTAAAAAGTCAAAAAATAATCAAAAAGTTAAAATTTTGGAAAATTGAGATTTCATACGAAATGACCATTTCGTACGAAATGGCTATTTCGCTTCAAACCTCATTTCGCTTGAAACTGTCACTTTGCCTCAAATGTCCATTTCGCACGAAATTGACATGTCTATATAAAGGGACTCATTCCGTTTGAAGTTCATTTCGTTTGAAAACTGGCCATTCCACTTGTAAAGTCATTTCGCTTGAACCAACCATTTCGTTTGAAACTGATCATTTTTATTGAAATGTCATATCGCTTGAAATGGCCATTTTGTTTGAAAATCCATTTCATGTGAATGAAGTATGTGTTATTTTGAAATTTGTGAAAAATGTTTAACATGTTTATCTTGTATGTGTTTCAGGCTTCTAATGTGCAGTTTGATCCATTACACAACATCTGATGTGTTTATGATGAAAAGCTTCCAAAAATGGCAGTATTCAAAGAGATTCTAGAATTTATGAAGCGTTTGCCTATCCATAAGGCATTGACAGATCAGCATCTTGTTTTCAGATCTCATGTTGAGCGTTTCTGGAAAAATGCCAAGTATGATGAAGAAAGTAAAGTGATTACATCAATTATCAGCATAAATGGTAAAGACAAAGAGATCGTCATCACAGAACAACTCGTCCGTGAAGTATTAGATTTTCCTGATGATGAAGATTCTCCGACAAAGTTTCCAGAAAGAATGGTTAAGGGATGTATGTTGAGGATGGGGAATAATGGAGAGTTGAACAGTGCAAACTATTTGAAATCGTGTTTCTCAAAACCTTACAAGTTTTTCATTCATTCAATTGTTCACGCTCTCAGTCATAGAAAGGGTGGTTATGATGTGATGAGAGATTACCAGATGAACATGGTTACTGCTTTAGTATTGAACAAAAAGTACAATTTCTCAAAGATCGTATTTCACTACATGAAAGAAAACATCACTTCAGGCAGCAAAACATGGATTTATCCAAGATTTATATAGATGATGCTTGATCATGCATATCCAGATCTAGAGAAAGATGAAGAAAATGATTTGTTGGCATTGTATCATATGGATAATTAGACATTGATTGTATTATCCAGATATCACAAAAATCATCCAGAATAAAAAACAAAGGCAGAATTCTTCGGATTTATCAAGAGTGCTGATTACGTAGATCCAGATCCAGTTGATCATCTAAAATGGAGAAACGATGAAGAGATGAAAGAGAAAAATGCAGCTGAGGTATTGAAAAAGTTAGAAAAATTCAAAGCAACACAAAATGAGTGGTTCACGAAAGAGGAAAAGAAGAAAAGGAGTAGAAAGACAACTCCGAAAGTACAAGCTGAAGAAGGTTTTCCTCTCAACCACAGAAAAAGAGAAAGAAGAAAGCGGTAGAAACAATGCTGGTCGATGAACCAGAGGAAGATGAACCAGAAGCTGATGTTGACATAGATCAAGAACGTTTATCATTTGAAACAGAGGAGTTGTTAAAAACTCTTAATGATACTGTAGAAACTGAAAAAGCAGCTGGTGAGAAAGTTGGTGATGATGAAGAGGAAAGTTCATCTGATTCAGAGGTTGATGAAACTGAACGTTGGAAGAAGGTGATTTCTGAGAAAGAAAACCAGAAGAAAAGAAAGAGAAGTGGAAATGACGATGATGATTTGTATGTTCCATCACCAGAGAGTGTTCAGGAGGTTCAAACACCACCATCATCAGGCGGTAGGAAGAAATCAAATGCAAGAAAACAGGTTAAATCTCCTACAGCACGAAGGTTGAAAATCTTGCTGAAATCAAAACCAATCCAGGAACCAAGTCAACCATCTTCACCAACAGCACCACATCAACCACCATCACCACCACTACAACAACCACCATCACCACCACCACAACAACCACCATCACCACCACCACAACAACCACCACAATCACCACCACATCATTCACCTATCCTTGAACAACCTCAAATTACTTCACGACATGTCTTACAAACACCACCAACATCACAACCACAAGTTCAAACCACTCCTGGATCATCTAGATTTGGAGATTTTCCACACATTCCAAAAAGTTCAGTTCTTGAAGGTCTTCAAGATTTCAGTTTTGTAAATGATGACCTTGTAAAGAAATTACAAAAGAAAGTGGAAGATGTGTTAGTAGAGAAAAAGAAGCTTGAAAAGAAACTTGAAAAACGTGTGAAGACTGTTGAAGCTGAAAATTCATCTTTGTTGAAGAAAGTTGAAGCTGATCAAGTTGATATTGACATTCTGAAAGCTAAAGTAGCCGAATTGGAAGAAGAAAAGTCTAGAAGAGATGAACAGAACAAGTACTTTGAGCTGAAAAACAAAGAGTTGGAAGCAAATAATGCAAGAAGGAAAGTTGAAGAATGTGTGAAGAATAAAAGTTTTGATGAGATGTCGAAAGATGAGCGTCGTGAAGAAAGAAAGAAATGGTTCAGGAAAACTTCTGAAAGGAAATTTAAAAGACCACTAAAGTATTACAAGAGAGACAGGGAAGTGTCTTTGGGTGATATTATCAGTTGGGGATATCTGCCGCAGGTGAATGCATATGCTATTAGACGAGAGTTTGGAGTCCAATACTTTGCGTATATCCAAGACATTATGTCTTTGCCCTGGTGGGATGTGGAAGAACTTCCAAAAGTCAGAACTTTGTCGTATCATGTCAGAGAACGTGATATGCCAACCTGGGGATTAATGAAATTTGAAGCGTTTAAAGATTTTAAACACTGGAAGCCACATCAACCTAAGAAAGTAAAAAGGGTGGATCCAGTCACAGGAATTGAAGAAACGATCTTGCAAATTAAGAAGCCAAGAGTGTTGAAGAACATTCCACTGCCAAAGATGGAGCAGGATTTTCACAAAGGATTTTTATGTTGGGTGTATAGCTGCATGTCAACAGAAGCTGTGATCACATACAGAGTGGAGAATGAAGTTAGACACATCTACGTGTATGATCCATTGTGGCTAGTAAATTGCTCAGCGAAAGATATAGAGTGTTTGTTTGTGAACAAAATTGGCTACAGGAAAGAAGATAAAGATCAAGCCTTACAATTTCAGAAAGTTATGACGATCTGTTTTCAGAAAGGAATCAATTCTGAAAATGCATGGTCAACTAAGTGGAGGAAGATTGAGAAAGAAGAAGCTCTGAAAGCTGAGAAAGAAAGGAAAGCACGTGAAGAAAAAGAGAAGACGTTAAGATATACTGTTGTGCAAAGTATGGCTGAAGAGGAAAAGCGAGCGGTCGAAGAGAATGAAAAGCTTAGGAAGCTGTTACTGAAGAAACCTAAGAAAGAGAAGAAAAGTTTAAGTCTCTATGAAGAAAGTGATGAAGACAACCTGACTGAAGACTCCGGCAATATCCAAGGGGGAGTTTGTTGGTACACAATGTCTATCGCCTACGTCAACAGTCTAGGTCGTGTCGGTAGCTTGTAATAGGGTTTAAAGTGTAAATGTTAAAGTTATTTTGTGTTTTGTACCATTTCGCACGAAATGGAGTTTGTGCCATTTCGTACGAAATGGAAGTTGGCCATTTTGTACGAAATGGACCTGGTCATTTCGTGCGGAATGGTTGCCCTATATATATGGGTGTTGGGTTTTTCATTTGGTACGGTTCGGTGAAAGTTGTAACGAAGTGCTGCCAAATTTTCTCCGTGTATTAACGTCTAAAATCAATGGAAAACCAGTTCAAAGTGTATTTCTCTGCTTCTACTCACATTCTAACACCGATTCTCAGTTACTAGATTGTTTCCGCCTTTCTAGTGACTTAGATTTGACTCAGACCGACTCATTCAGGTCGCATATCGATCCTACAGGATTTACGTCCGATCCACTGACACGTTGCTTCATTTTACACGCCGCTTATCGTTTATGCTATCGTTCTGATCAGGCTAACCTTGCTCTCTAGCGCTCCCTTCAATCCATCATCGCTGTGAGTATACTCGAACCCTTTTTGCTTTACGCACTTTTGGGTGTTACATACGTTGCTTATTCTAAATCACATCGAACACACTAATCAATACTTTAACACTAACCATTATCGCATGTTATACGTGACTTAATGAATGCTTGTTTGTTATGTTTACACATGGAATGCTGTCTACCTGCCTTAGCAACGATAGTACTATAGTTTGGACTCAACACCTATTCACTCAGGGGTTGTTAAGGATAATTTGTTACATGGCTCACAGTGGTGAGTGTGTATTACGAACTGCCTTGGGCAGTCAACCCGCAGTCATTGGTAACGATAGGTTCATGTCGATAACTGGCGTGCTTCATTTCACACTGTGTACGTGCTAGTTATGCGTAAACGATTTCGAACTCTATTATATCTATTAAACTTGTATGCTCACCTTTACACTATGTGTTTTGACTTTTACTTTAACATATGTGGCAGGTGTGTAAGATGTTTATATGTTTGGCTTGCTGTGAAATCGAGGCTAGGAAAGGTCTAGAAACAAATAAATGAATCGTCTGTATTTGAAATCTGAGTTGTCGGAACAGAACAATTTGACTGGATTTTGTCTGTAATAATTAAATTACTTTTTATGTCATGGTATGGGACGTGATGCTTAAATAATTGGTAATTATAGTTGTTATGGAAACTTCTGGACAATCTGTTTCGCTCAGTGCCACGCCCCGATGTTTCCGCCATCGGTTGGGCAGTTAGGGTGTGACACCACAATCTCCTTCGTGTATATCCTGAAGTACTTCTTTAGTTTCGGCATCCTCCAAGCACCTCAGGTATAGTCCTGCAAGAGATTTCTTATACAAAATATTGTTTATAATAGTGAATCGTGATACCTTCATTCTAAAGGCCTTAGGATTCTCATCCTTTGGTATGTGTCCTTCCTTGAATATCTCATGATTGGAGCCGTCCAGGACTTAGGATCCTCCTCAGGATATTCATCATCAGGATCCTGGATACTTACTACTTCCTTATCCTGAGATTTGAGAAGATCCACTGCGGGATATAGGATATGTAGTATTGGTATTTGGGTTCCCTCCGGTATTCTGACTGATGATCCTAGATTTGCCAAGGCATCTGCTTCAGCATTATCTTCTCTTCGTACATGTTCAAGTGTAAAAAACATCGAAATATCCTGCTATTTTTTTGAGAATTTTGAGATACTCGATTAACTTCTCACCTTTAACTGCATAGGATCCATTAAAATGATTAGTAATTAACAAGGAATCAACAAATACTTGCAAACTCTTAATATTCATATTCCTGGCCAATTCTAATCCTGCAATCAAAGCTTCATATTCTGCTTCATTATTAGTGGCAGGAAATTCGCACCTAATAGCCTGGGGTAATATGTCCCCCTATGGCGATTTTAGTAGTATACCCAATCCTACGCCTCTCACATTAGATGTACCATCAGTGTATAATGTCCAGGATTCTAAGTTTTCTCCTAGCTGTTGTACTTCTAGGTCTACTTCATTTTGAATATCACTACTAAAATCGGCCACAAAGTCAGCTAGAGCCTGAGACTTTATGGCATTTCTAGGTTCATATACTAGATCATAGGCACTTAATTTTACTGACCACTTAGCCATCCTACCTGACATCTCGGGTTTCCTAAGCACATTTTTAACAGGATAATTAGTTTTAACATGAATCCTATGTGTCTCGAAATAATGTCTAAGCTTTGTTGATGCCATAACTAGGGCCAATATCATTTTTTTTCTAAATGAGAATATCTAGTTTCAGCATCTAATAAACTTTTGCTAACATAATAGACAGGATACTGCTGACCTTCGTGATCCTTTACCAGAACAGCACTTACTGTGTTTCCTGATACTGCAAGATACAGGGATAATGGTTCACCATCCTCGGGCTTCATCAACAGAGGTGCGGTTGAAAGATACTGCTTCAATTCCTGCAAGGCTGCTTCATGTTTCTCTCCCCATTCGAATTTCTTATTCTTCTTCAGGATATCATAGAATTCCTTGCATTTTTCTGAGGATCTTGATATAAACCTGTTTAATGCTGCTACTCGCCCTGTTAATCTTTGTACATCTTTCATGTTTGAAGGTGATTTGATATCCAGGATAGCTTTAATCTGTTCCGGGCTTGCTTCGATCCCTCTTTTAGTCACCATGTATCCTAGAAACTTTCCTGCCCCCACTCCAAAATGGCATTTGGCAGGATTTAGTTTCATGTTGTACTGGTCTAGGATATCAAATGCTCCTTCAATATCCCGGAGATGATCTTCAGCCTTCTTAGATTTTAACACCATATCATCAATGTATACCTCCATGGTGTCCCCCAGTTTGTCTTTAAACATCATGTTCACCAATCTCTGGTATGTTGCACCTGCATTTTTCAAACCAAAAGGCATAGCAATATAATAATAAATACCTGTTGGTGTCATGAAAGCAGTATCCTTCTGGTCCGAAGGTTCCATTTGTATTTGCTAGAATCCTGAGGATGCATACATGAAGGTTAACATTTCATGACCGGCAGTAGCATCCACCATTGAGTCGATATGAGGCAGAGGGAATGGGTCTTTAGGACACGCTTTGTTTAAGTCTGTGTAATCTACACAGACTCTCCATTTCCCATTTTTCTTTTGCACTACAACTACATTTGCTAACCACTTGGGAAATTTGACTTCCCGAATCATCTTGCTTTTTAATAATCTTTCAACCTCTTCCTGAATGATTGTGTTCCATTCAGGAGCAAACTTCCTTCGTTTCTGTTGGACAAGCTTGAAAGACCTGTCAATTCTGAGCTTGTGAGTTATAATATCCTTGGAAATACATGTCATATCCTCATGTTTCCATGCGAATGTTGACATCCTGCATTTTAAAAAGTTAGTCAATTGGTTTTCAATATCCTGAGGGATATAGGTTCCTACGAGCACCGAGATATCTGGATTATCCTGATCAAGGATAATTTTCTTAACATCCTGCTCTGAAGCTTCCAAGATATCCTGGGCTCGCATCTTTAATTGCTATCCTGCTTTGGGCTTTGTTGAGGATTTCATTGAAGAAAAATAACACTCCGTTGCTTCTTGTTGATCACTTTCCACCTTGACAACCCCCAAGGGGTAGGGATCTTAATACACTAATGATAGGTTGATGGCACAGCTTTCATATCATGGGTCCACGGCCCGCCCAATATAATATTATAGCAGGATAAAGAGTCCATGACACAGAAGCGTTGCATTGAGTTGACTCCTTCAACATAAACTGGCAACTTTATCTCTCCCACAGTATTCCTGGCCTCTCCACTGAACCCGACAAGTACAGTGGATTTTGAAGTGATATCCATTGGAGAAACATTCATCCTTTTCAGCGTTTCCAGCTGAATAATGTTAACAGAGCTGCCATTACCCACCAATATCCTACGCACAAAGTGATTAGTAACATATAAAGTTATTACCAAACCATCATGATGGGGATCCTGGACAGTATCCCTGTCATCACTGTCAAACGTTATCACTTTATCGGTTGTGAGGGTCGTCGTCTTGGTCGGCTTATCTCCCCTTTCTGCCTTAGCTTCCTTTGCATGTCTTTTTGCTGCAGAATAAGAGGTTCCACAGATATCGGATCCTCCTTAAATAAAGTTAATTATCTTGGCATCCGCAAGAGGTGATGCTGCTCGTTCCGGATCCTTCTCAGTATCCTGACCCTTATTCTTCTTTCTTCCCAGGAGATCCTTCAGATATCCTTTGCTCAGGAGATAGCTTATTTCTTTCCTCAGAGCAATGCAATCTTCCGTAACATGCCCAAAATCCTCATGGAAGACACACCACTTGGATTTATCCTTCCAATCAGCTTTCTGTTGGTTCTTCCTAGGCCACCTTGCTTTGTCTCCCAAACCCTGCATAGCATACATTAGTTCAGGTATATTAATAGAAAAACAATATTCTGACAACTCAGGATACTCCTCAAGATCCTCGTCTTCAACAACATTCACTTTCTTGCTGTCATTTCTGCCATATGGCTTAGAGCGATATGGTTTGTATGAGGATTCTGACTTCCTGTTAGTTGATTCATAGGTTGAGGATGAATTCATCCTCTCTTGCATCTTCTTGTCATCTTCCAGCCGAATATATCTTAAAGCCCTGTTTCGAGCCTCATCCAGGTTCCTGCAAGGATTCATTACAAGATCCTGATAAATTTGGGAATCCTTCTGCAAACCCATTTTGAATGCTTGCACAGTCGTTGCGACATCAAGGTGTGCGATATCAAGAGATTCCATGCTAAACTTGTTCACATAATCTCTCAAGGATTCCTGAGGTCCTTGAGTTATCTTGTAGAGATCACTGGTTAGTTTTTCAAAACTTTGACTACAAGAAAATTGACTATTAAACAAATTGACTAAATGAGCAAACAATGTAATTGAATGAGGTGGAACATTTAAGAGCCATTTTAAGGCTGATCATGTCAAAGTAGAACCAAAACCCTTGCAGAGGCATGCTTCCTTGAGATCTAGGGGGATAGGATTAATTTCCATCATTTCCCTATACTGAGCAATATGCTCTTCAGGATCTGTAGTTCCGTCATAGAGCTTCATGTTGGGGGTTTGAAATCTTTTTGGGATTTCAGCATCACAGATAGGATGTGCAAACCGGGGTATCATGTGGCTGTCCTGGGACACTTCTGGAATTAGCTGGACCACCCCAAGTACACTGGATATCATGTCCTTCAATTTCTGAAGCTCCCTAGAAAATGTTGATGTCATACCTGTATCCTGCAAAGATCCAAGACCATTAGTAACAAGAGTATTTGTATTATTAGACATGTTACCAGTCTGAGGATTCTGGCCATATCCTGAAGCATATCCTGAGCTTCTCACAGTTGACACCCTAACTGAAGAGGGTATCTCAGGAGTATGATTCTGATTATAACTAGGCACAATATTGCCCCTGTTATCCTCGGTATACACTGCCGAACTGAAGTTCAAAGCCCTGGGCTGTAAGGGAGTGACAGTATCCTCAGTAGGCCTGCTTGAACTGGATTTCAAGAGTTGTATCTCTCTCATCAGCATCTGGTTGGTCTCCTGTTGTTGCTTCATCTGATCATGTATACCACCAAACAAAGTCAGAATTTCATCATTAAAAGCTAAAATAGGAGTACCCCCTGAGACAGCAGATCCTTGAACATTCCGAGTGGGGATAACATCTCGAGCCACATGAGTTTCTGTTCATGTTGAAAGATCCTGAGGCTGTGAAGAGGCTTGCATCCTTGGAGATGGTGGAAGCACCGAACCAATTGTTGCAGAGGTTGTGGCAGACACGGTAGAATAGCTCATGTTTGATCTTGAAGCCATTGAAAAGAGTGTGGCAAAAAGTTTCGAAAACAGAAAACCAAATAATGATTTTGCAAAAAAATTTAGTAGAAATAGCACCACTTGCCCCACGGTGGGCGCCAAATTGTTTTGGTCAAAAATTACCTAAGTATTTAAGTGATCAAATTAGTTAAGTGAGGTAGTGTGCTAGAAGTATTTGAAAAATATATGCTGATTAAGTTGTTAATGAAAACAGTTTTCAGGATAAGGCTCGGGATATCGAGCTGTATCAACAATCAAACAATGAGCAGAAAGGTAAAGGGTGACACAGGATGTACGAGGAAAGCCCTTGATCAATCTAGATCGCCGGCACAAAACATCGGGAGCTGACAATCGCAGCTGCCTTGTTCTTCTTATTACTTCAAATATCAGGATACAGTGTAGGATATGATACGGATCAACTATGTGTTACAATGCGATTTGAATACAAGTGTAAGTGTACTGTGAGTGATTGCAGCTAGAGAGCAAGAGTGTTCGAAGAATATTGTGTGTGTTCTTATCGGATCTGATCGATCCTATTTATAGTAAAACAAAGCTAACTAACTAGCCTACAAATCCGGGATAAAGCGAATATTCCCTTTGTGAACGTTGTAGTCCACGTCTTCCAGCTTCAACGTTCCCATTCCAACAGATTAGCCCGAGTCTTTGGGAGAAGAGGTCCACTTGAACGTTATAGACTTGCTTCAATAATCTGCACGTGAATTAATTAGTCACTACCAGGATACTGTATCAGGATGTTACCAATATCCTGATCCGGTATCCTGATCACAACAAAAGAAACATAGTCAGAATATTATTCAGGATATATGAGCAGAAAACCACCCATAACATACATAAACTCTCCATTTCCCATTTTTCTTTTGAACCACGACTACATTTGCTAGCCATTTTGGAAATTTGACTTCCTTAATCATCTTGGACTTCAATAATCTTTCAACCTCTTCCTGAATTATTGCGTTCCGTTCAGGAGCAAACTTCCTTCGTTTTTCCTGGATCGGCTTGAAAGACCTGTCAATTCCAAGCTTGTGAGTTATAATATCCTTGGAAATACCTGTCATATCCTCATGCTTCCATGCGAATGTTGACATCATGCATTTCAAAAAGTTAGTCAATTGATTTTCAATATCCTGAGGGATATTGGTTCCTACGAGCACCGAGATATCTGGATTATCCTGATCCAGGATAATTTTCTTAACATCATGCTCTGAAGCCTCCACGATATCCTGGGCTCGCGTCTCTAATTGCTATCCTGCTTTGGGCTTTGTTGAGGATTTCATCGACGAAGAATAACACTCCTTCGCTTCTTGTTGATCACTTTACACCTTGACAACCCCCCAAGGGGTAGGGATCTTGATACACTGATGATAGGTTGATGGCACAGCTTTCATATCATGGATCCATGGCCTACCCAATATAATATTGTAGCAGGATAAGGAGTCCATGACACAGAAGCGTTGCATTGAGTTGTGTCACGACCCCGACCCCACCCTGGATGGAATCGGGAGCCGCGAACCGGTTCAGTGGTACCGGTGGTTATTTAGAAAAGTAGTGCAGCGGAAATTTCATCAGGACCGTGAGTTAGGAAAAATATCAGAGTTTAGAAAACACCGGATTTTATTTATTAAATAGATGGGATAAAACCATGTTTTTGAAAGGTAGCTTTAATATGGGATAAACCTGAATACATAAAACAACTTTTCTTAATTTAATTTAATTTAATTGATAAATTAAGCCACTTCTGTAAGCCTTTTGGTGCCGTATCCAACTCTTATTCCGATCTACTGTAATTACCTGAAACGCGTTTTAAAAACATTTGGTCAGCAGGAAATACTGGTGAGTTCATTCGTTTTATATAAAATGATACATAGTTATAAATTACAGCATAAGAGTGATTACAATGGCTTCTATCTTATTTTTATCTGGCGCCGTGTCACCTCCTGGTGACGATGGTCATACCACTATTGGGTCTTTCCCCAAGTAGTGATGATTATCACTGTTAGGATTTATTAGCCTAACTGTGAGAAATTAGTAATGTGCACAATACCCCACTAGCCAGTGATTCAAGATAACCACGACTTAATCCCTGTAATTATAACTTTTGAAAATTTATTGGAGTATTGTAAAACATGGTTGATAAAAAGAGAATGACTCACTTTATAAGCATGCAGTATTGATTTAACAAGCTTCTTGATTCTACTCCTTCTGATAATTAAGCATATACTTTATTGTTTTGAACCTTCTGATGATTAAGCATCCATTTTGATTATAAGAGTATGGTGTAGAGTTTCGAATAGTTAAACATTTAGTTTAACATAATGGAATACGTATTAGTGTTAAAACAAATCAAACCTAACGATGGTCACGAGATTCGAACCTTAACGAAATTCACAAAGTATAGTCTTATTCAGACAGTACTTTGGCATCCGTTTTACGAACTCACAAAGTATAGCACTTTGGCATCCGTTTAACGAACTCACAAAGTATAGCACTTTGGCATCCATTAGTTGGTTCCTGAATCGATCGGACAGAATATCGCATCGGTGATTATTGGTTAGAACACCAACGTATAGAGAGAAGAATAGAAGAAATGAATAAAGGAAAATGAATTCTAAGCTTCCTATTTATAGCCAAGGGATAAGTCTTACCCCTATATAGAATTTCCCTAGGTGTTATCTTCCTTAGTTGAATCTTCCCTAGATAAAACCTTCCCTAGATAACACTTTCCTTAGGTAAAATCCTCCTTAGATAATATCTACCCATATATATCTATTTTTCATGTATATCTACTTAGGTGTTTAATAAATCTTCCTTAGCTTAATTAATCTTGCTTAGCTTAATTAATCTTGCTTAGCTTAATTAATCTTACTTAGCTTAATTAATCTTGTTTAACTGATTAATTAATCATACTTAACTTAAATAAATCTTACTTAACTGATTAATTAATCTTACTTAATTAATTAATTTTCCTTAACGGTTTAATTAAGTAATTTACTTAGCCGATTAATTAAATAACGTAATTAGATTAATTAACTTACTTAGCTTGCTTAACTGCTAAGTTTCCTTAACTGTTAAGTTTTTACATAACCATTAAATTTACTTAATTGCTAAGTATTCTAGTTTAACAGCTTCCTGATTATGAGTTCTAATTTCTAGACACAAGAACTCGTATTAGTGTATTAACTCAATTCAACTTTAACGATAATCACGAGATCGAAACCCTCACAACGAATGACAAAGTGCAACACTTAAACATCCATCGAATTCACGACGAATGACAAAGTATAGCCCTAATGTGGGCAGCACTTAAACATCCATTGGATTGGTTTCAATTGATCGGATAAAGTATCGTACCAGTGATTAGAGTTATTACCCTAATAACGGGCAGAGTTTCAGGATTTAGAAGGTATAATCCCGAGCTACTATTTTCTATAATAAAAGCTGAAGGAAAGAAAAGAATTGTAGCAGTTTGAAACGTAGCAATGATCGAGCTAATACCTTGTAGTCGTAGCAGCGTTTCACTACCCGGAAATTCCATTTTAGAATAATAGGGGCGTTTTAAGAATGAGATTTCGAGCACAGAGGACAGCCCCATGTCCAGGCAATTTATAGCATGAAATTGGGTTTTACGCGGCTCGCGTAAACCCTTTGATGTATCTTACGCGGCCCGCGAGGGCCATAAAGGTGGCGGTAAGGGTTGCTGAGTCATCAGTGGTTGTGACACGTGGACAACACGTGTCCCTTAAGCTTATCCGGAGATCTGCCTTGCTGTCGCGGCCCACGTAGACTACCCTTATGTCTTACGCGGCCCGCGTGAAAGCCAACTTTCTTGATTTCTTGGTTTTTCACAAGGATTAGGGTTTTAGGGGTCCGGGTTTCCACTTGCGGAGCGTTTTAGGACATTTTTGTGTGAGTCGTTACAAGTTGACTCCTTCAACATATACTAGCAGCTTTATTTCTCCCACGATATTCTTGGCCTCTCCACTGAACCCGACAAGTACAGTGGATTTTGAAGTGATGTCCATCGGGGAAACATTCATCCTTTTCAGCGTTTCTAGCTGAAAAATGTTGACAGAGCTGCCATTATCCACCAGTATCTTGCGCACAAAGTGATTAGCAACATATAAAGTTATTACCAAACCATCGTGATGGGGATCCTGGACAGTATCCCTGTCATCACTGTCAAACGTTATCACTTTATCGATTGTGAGGGTTGTCATCCCGGTTGGCTTATCTCCCCTTTCTGCCTTAGCCTCCTTTGCATGTCTTTTTGCTGCAGAGTAAGAAGTTCCACAAATGTCGGATCCTCCTGAAATAAAGTTAATTATCTTGGCATTCGCAGGAGGTGATGCAACTCGTTCAGGATACTTCTCAGTATCCTGACCCTTATTCTTCTTTCTTCCCAGAAGATCCTTCAGATATCCTTTGCTTAGCAGATAGCTTATTTCCTTCCTCAGGGTTATGCAATCTTCCGTAACATGTCCAAAATCCTCATGGAAGGCACACCACTTGGATTTATCCTTCCAATCAGCTTTTTGTTGGTTCTTCCTAGGCTACCTCGCTTTGTCTCCTAAACCCTGCATAGCATACATTAGTTCGGGTATATTAAAAGAAAAACAATATTCTGACAATTCAAGATACTCCTCAGGATCCTCGTCTTCAACAGCATTCACTTTCTTGCCGTCATTCCTGCCATATGGCTTAGAGCGATATGGTTTGTATGAGGATTCTGACTTCCTGTTAGTTGATTCATAAGTTGAGGATGAATTCTTCCTCTCTTGCATCTTTTTATCATCTTCCAGTTGATTGTATCTCAAGGCCCTGTTTCGAGCCTCATCCAGGTTCCTGCAAGGATTCATTACAAGATCCTGATAAAATTGGGAATATTTTTGCAATCCCATTTTGAATGCCTGCACAGCCGTTGCAACATCAAGAAGTGGGATATCCAGAGATTCTCTGCTAAATTTGTTCACATAATCCCTTAAGAATTCCTGAGGCCCTTGAGTTATCCTGTAGAGATCAATGGTTAGTTTCTCAAAACTTCGACTACAAGAAAATTGACTATTAAATAAATTAACTAAGTGAGAAAATGATATAATTTAATGAGGTGGAACGTTTAAGAGCCATTTTAAGGCTGATCCTGTTAGAGTAGAGCCAAAACCCTTGCAGAGGCAAGCTTCTTTGAGATCCGAAGGGATAGGATTAATTTCCATCCTTTCCCTATACTGAGCAATATGCTCCTCAGGATCCGTGGTTTCGTCATAGAGCTTCATGTTGGGGTTTGAAATCTTTTCGGGATTTCAGCATCACAAATAGGATATGCAAAGCGGGATATCCTGTGGCTGTCTTAG
Source organism: Helianthus tuberosus (assembly GCA_030545235.1). Taxonomy (NCBI): domain Eukaryota; kingdom Viridiplantae; phylum Streptophyta; class Magnoliopsida; order Asterales; family Asteraceae; genus Helianthus; species Helianthus tuberosus. Next base: position 112,893 of record JARYGA010055307.1, read on the forward strand.
GACACTTCTGGAATTGGCTGGACCACCCCAGGTACACTTGATATCATATCTTTTAACTTCTGAAGTTCCCTTGAGAATGCTGATGTCATACCTGCATCCTGCAAAGATCCAACACCATTAGTAGCAAGAGTATTAGTATTATTAGACACGTTACCAGTCTGAGGATTCTGGCCATATCCTGGAGCACATCCTAAACTTCTCACAGTTGACACCCTAACCGAAGAGGGTATCTCAGGAGTATGACTCTGGGAATGGCTAGGCACAATATTGCCCCCGTGGTCCTCAGTATATACTGCCGAACTGAAGTTCAAAGCTCTGGGCTACAAGGGAGTGACGGTATCCTCAACAGGCCTGCTTGAGCTGGATTTCAAGAGTTGTATCTCTCTTATCAGCATTTGGTTGGTCTCCTGCTGTTGCTTCATCTGATCATGTATACTACCAAACAAGGTTAGAATTTCATCATTAGAAGCCATAATAGGAGTTCTCCCTGAGGCAGCGGATCCTTGAACATTCTGAGTGGGGATAATATCACGAGCCACATGAGTTTCAGTCCTTTTTGGAAGATCCTGAGGCTGTGAAGAGGGTTGCGTCCTTGGAGGTGGTGGAGGCACCGAACCGATTGTTGCAGAGGTTGTAGCGGACACGGTAGAAGAGCTCATGTTTGATTTTGAGGCCATTGAAAACAGTGTAGCAAAAAGTTTTGAAAACAGAAAACCAAGTAATGATTTTCCGAAAGCTTTTAGTAGAAATACACCACTTGCCCCATGGTGGGCGCCAAATTGTTTTGGTCAAAAATTACCTAAGTAATTAAGTGATCAAATTAGTTAAGTGAGGTAGTGTGCTAGAAGTATTCGTGAAAAATATGCTGATCAAGTTGTTAACAAAAACAGTTTTTAGGATATAGCTCAGGATATCGAGCTATATCTATAATCAAACAATGAGCAGAAAAGTAAAGGGTGACACGAGATGTACGAGGAAAGCCCTTGATCAATCTAGATCGTCGGCACAAAACCTCGGGAGCTGACAATCGCAGCAGCCTTGTTCTTCTTATTACTTCAAATATCAGGATACAGTGCAGGATATGATGCGGATCAACTAAGTGTTACAATGAGATTCGAATACAAGTGTAAGTGTTTGTGATTGATTGTAGCTGATAGAGAGCAAAAGAGTGTGCGTAAAAAAGTTGACTTTTCCTACTGATCCGATCATTCCTATATATAGCAAAGGAAATAACAAACTAGCCTATAAAACCGGGATGCTGCCAATATTCCCTTCTTGAACGTTGTTGACCACTTCTTCCGGCTTCAACGTTCCCTTTTCAACTGATTAGTCCGAGTCTTTGGGAGAACTTGTCCACTCGAATGTTATAAGCTTGCCTTGTTAATCTTCACGTGAAAAATTAGTAAGTACCAGGATACTGCATCAGGATGTTACCAATATCCTGATCCGGTATCCTGATCACAATTTAAAGTAATAGAGTCAGAATATAATCCAGGATATATGAGCAGAAAACCACCCATAACAAGCATATCAAACCTTTTTCTACTGACTTGATATGAAAAATAAAATATTTTAAGCATACAAGGCTGGTCAAAATCTCAGAATCACATAAACATCTTAAATGTCGTCAATTACCGACTTTTACGCCAATTAGGTGCATAGTATGGTTTAAAACCATAATTAGCACCCAAGACTTGTTACCTACTGAATTTATAAATAATTTTTAATATTTTCACAGTAGGTATAAGTCATGAACTCAGACTTCCAACTATGTCCTTAAAATCTTATGTGAAATGACCAAAATGCCCTTTCGGGGCATAGTTTGGCCATGAATGGTAAACCACACATATGAATGATATCCTACTGTTTAAACATCATAAAATAAATATTTTTACTGAATACTTTAGACCAAAATATCAGTTTACTTTAAAACCTCTTTTATAAATATTAAAATGACCAAAATGCCCTTACGGGACTTAAATTGGTTTTAAATACATTTTGGGCATACATGTTAACATCCTACTGATGTATTAATTTATTTTAAGCATAATAAAATTTGAGACATGTATATAATTCATTTGGTTACCAGTTATGCATTTATGCATTCGGTTCGGTTTATGTAACTAGTTTACATGAATTAGCCGAAATGGGTTTAACCTTATCATTAAATCTTCAAAATCCAGAATGTGTTTAGTTTACCCATATTATACAAGTATCCAAAATTGTAGGCTCTAAATCACATTCCATTCTGATCCCCGCTTAATCTAGCGTTTCGAACCGTAAAGTATCTTTCAAACTAATCGGTCTAAGTCTTTGACTTAAATAAAGACCCATTAGTATCCTAAAAGGTTAATAAACCTTCCATACAGATTGAGTAGCTTCGGTAGAAGGTATTTACATAAGGCTTTAGGAAACATACGGCTGAGTTACATCCTTACACATCTAGCTCGGGTAAATACTTTTAACTTATTTTCCCTTATACGGGCTTGGGATACGATATAATAATAATAATACCGCTTGGTCGGGTATGGAATCATTTAATCGGATTGTTATTAATAAATTGCATAACCCGTTTTAATCTGTATTGTTTGATAACATAAACAATGGGGGTTAATACGACCGTGTCTTGGATATCCTCGGCTCATTTCATTTGAAAATGGCCACAACCTATGCACGGGGTGTAGGCATACACCTGACAGATGCAAATGCTAAATAACCCACATGTTGGGGATAACTCCTTTGTGGGTTTTATAGTGGTGAGTCGGTTAATCATGACCGGCTTCCAAACCGGCCCCATATGTATGACAAACATGTAAAACTGTATACAAGATTTTATTAAAGATTGTCCCAAGTTATAAATGGTTTGTGCCTTGTGCACCTAAAACAATTTTTATAAACTCTTTTCAAATGAGTCGGTTAATTGTATTTACCAGTGAAAACTGACGTATTTTCCAAAGACTAAGTGACAGGTACCTCTCGAAATTAGGCTGGAGCTATTTGGTGTCAAATAAGAGGATCTTGAAAATCCTTAGATGCCTGAAGTCTGTTATTCAGTTTCTTGTATTTTGTTTTTATGATCCGCCTATGGATCTCTATTGCAACCAGTCTGTATATTCTTTTATTTGGACACTCGGACATTATGGTTTGTAATAGTAATTATCTACCAAGCCTTCCGCTGTGCTATTATATTGTGTGTATTGACTATGATGATATCAACTACGTCACGATACTCCCCGCCGGGCTCACCGGTAATATGTGGAAATATCGGGGTGTGACAACTACACTTCCGTTTTCCCATCTAAGGTAAATCCCAAAATGGGATGTTACATGGTGGTGGAGATTCAAGGTAGATATTAAATTTTTTGGAGGAAAGCTATTTAGGGTATACATCATAACTCGAGAAATTGGAATTTTATTCCAGTAAAATTGTCCGCTCCGGGATCGTGGAAACAAATCACGAACTTTTCTAGTGACCTTGCAAAATTGTAGTGGAATTAATGAGTTATTTTCAAGTTTTCCGGGTCGTGATGAGCAAATTATGTTCTAGAAAGAAAACCGGTTTAGTAGCGGGTGTTATGCAACAAATTTCCAAATTTATACATGTTGGAAAGGTACAAGAATGTAAGTGTTAGCGACAGGGTTGTGGTCTCAAATGACCGGTCCGATCTGTAGTTCAGCTGGATAAGGTAGCCAGCTAGTCGGTTAGAATTGACTGAGCTGGCAGATATAAATGCAGCGGTGGTTGCAATTTCGTTCGGTGTAGGACATGATAGATAGGAATAGTTTTCGGAGTTGTCCGACATTTCTTCGGTGCGCAACTTGAAAAGGATAACCAAGATGCGATCATTCACAAACATAAGTGTTAATTTTACTTGGAATGGGTGGGTGCCGCTAAAGGTAAATTTTCTGGTTCGGCGGGTTGTTTTGGATTGGCTACTGACGATAGTAGCCTTGAGGTGAAGAAACGTGCAAGTCCCTTCGGTTGCTTGCAAGATCTATGGTGCAGGGGACGAGTTGGCCAACCATCTGTTCGTGGCGTGTAGTCTGTCCCAACGGGTGTGGGAGTTCATAGCAGAATGGACTAGAATCGGGTCGTTTTTTGTGTTGGAGCTGCGGGATTTAGTATCAATCCAGATCTAGAGTCGAGGATCTCAAAGATGGCGGAGGACTGTTTATGATGAGTCATTCAAATCGTTGTGTGGGTTCTTTGGAAAAATAGAAACGGCGTTGTCTTTGATCACAAGCAGGTGGACTTGTCAAGGCTAAAGGATTAAATAAAAACTTTGGGGTATCTTTGGAGAAAAAAAAATAGGGTAAACTCCATGACTTAATGTGGAACAATTGGTGTAATTTTGATTTATCTGGTTTAGGGGTATGATGTATTGTTGTTTTGTTATAATGAACTGTGTATGTTTGCTAGGTTAACTGTTGTTTGCCCAGTGTTGTTGAATAAATGATTAGTTGGTCTTTAAAAAAAGTACTGACCAGGATGCTAAGACAATGTGTAGTGGTCATATGAGATCTCATTTCACATCCAACCACATGTGAGACAGCATCCCTCTTTGCATGTGAAAGGGTCAAAATAGGTGGTCTTCATGGTTTATATCACGAAATGGAAGAGAGAGAGAGAGAGAGTGTGTGTGTGTGTGTGTGTGTGTGTGAGTGAGTTTGTATTTTGAAAATGGGTATAGTTTGATTGGTTTTGTTTTGATTCACACATTTCACACCATTTCGTTTTTAAGGTTTTCAATCAATATAAAACACGTGTTGATATCCTTTCGTGCATATCACAACTTTTTTTGGGAGTTTTCTCTTTCAATTGTTATATCGAGTGTTGATACTGTATAGACACCGTAATTCCCTGCGTAACAAATTGAACCGATAACGACCGACTTCCCCACACATCAAGAAGGGGAATCCCACTAAATTATGTAAAAAATACTCTTTTTAGGGGCACACAATATCGAGGCTAGAAAGCCAGCGGGGTGGGTGGCCTCATACGAAAACACCGCCCCGTCCTTGGCGGGGCCGATTTGTCTCCAAAATGTTTGTGGCTTCCACGATTTGGTACCTCTCTCTCTCTCTCTCTCTTTATATATATATATCACATACACACTCATAAATATCATTTTGGCATTTGGTGATTTTTGTGGGTAGTGGACATTGTTGTAAAAATCCCGACTAGCATTAGATTAATTGCTAGTTGGAGGTTCACCGAGTAATTTTCCTCCAATAGGCCAATCAATCGCTAGACGGTCAACAACAGCTCTAGGCAGTGCTAATCGGCCAAAAATCAGGGGTTCCGAACAAATTCTGGTCATTTTCGGCTCAAACCTTGTAAATTTTGGTGATTAATCTTGTATATCTATAAAAAAAAAAAAAAGAGCCGATGAAGGGTTAAAACATGTCTTGCTAAAAAACTACACATAAAAATGTGTGTCTATGTATATAAAACTGAAGATTGCATATAAAACCCTCAATCCAATTAATCGCTAATCCGTACCTCACTGGCCGACTAGCGCCTAGCGATTCTTACAACAATGATAGTGGATATTCTCTCATTTGAGGAGTTGTCGAGTTGGGGAAAAAGAATATGAGAGGGTGTTGTTGTGGTGTTTGAGAAGAATCACTAAATTTTGATGAATACCTTTCCCTTTTTTTAAATGGCCAACAAATCATTCAAATGGGCTATTGACGAAATTCATCAGATTGAGATACACTCGCCTTCGAATAGGGGAAAACCCTCTTCACCCTAATTGTATTTTTTTTAATATTGTATTTTTTTAAATGTATGGATGCGTAATTCAGGTCAAACAAAAAAATGTGATTAATCCTTGAAAAACAGGTCACATGATTTGGCTAGCCGTGTTTCAAAAGAGACCTAATTTTTAATTGTGTATTCGGTTTGATTTTATGGTGTGTTCCCGAGTTAAAAATCCTTCCCCTTCCCTCCCCTCCCCTCCATGTCTTTCCAAATTGGAAAGGCTTATTTTCAAGCAAAAAAAACCTCGTTTTCCCTCCCCTCCCCTCCCCTCCCCCTGTTAAGTGGATCTCTGGAACACCTTCGGGTTTTTGTACCCACTCTAAACGGCACATTAAAAACAGTTGAACTATAACTAAAAAAACATTTTAAAATTCTCATACAACCTGAATGAAGTGTAAATGATAACAATAGTAATAATAAAAAATATCAATTAGTGATACTAAGTATAATGATAAATAAAATAAAATTGCACAAAAATAAAAGGTTTCATTGTAGATTTTAACTCTGAGGGGGTGTTTGTTTATCTCTTATTAAGGCTTTTAATGGTTCAGACCTCTTACTGGTTCACCACTTAATGGTTCAGACTGTTTGTTTCACAAGCAGATGTCTGAATGGTTCAGACGTTTGCCTCTGAAGGGTTAAGCATTATACAGAGTCTGAATAGTTAAGACCACTAATCTGAATGGTTCAGAACTCTTACTGACTCAGCACTTAACCATTCAGATGTTGTCAAACAGCCCCTGAGTATAGTTAAGGGTTGTTTGTTTACCTCTTAATGAGGCTCTTAATGGTTCAGACATCTTACTAGTTCAGCACTTAATGGTTCAGACTGTTTGTTTTGGGAGCAAATGTCTGAATAGTTCAGACATTTGAATCTGAATGGTTAAGCATTATACTTGAGTCTGAATGGTTAAGACCTCTAATTTGAATTGGTCAAACATTTGTCTCTGAACAATTAATTATCATATTGGCTCCTAATAGTTCATACCTCTTACTGGTTCAACACTTAATAGTTCAGACATTTTACTGGTTTAGCACTTAATCATTAAGAAGCAAATAATTAAATAAAATATTTTATTATTACAATGTATAACGAGATAGTAAATATGATAGTGACATGACATGCCTTAAATACGAAACCTTTCAAAATCACATCCACTTGATAATTAATTAACTTACATTAAAACACTACATATTTTAGTTAAACACGTACACACCTATTTTTCCTAATGTAACTCTTAACATTAAATTTTATTTTGTTTATAGTGTTTCTCTAATCATATTTAGGGATGTAAACCGTGTTCAGTTACGGGTTGAAATGTAAAACCTGACACTACCCATATTATGATTGTGTTATATATTTCAGCTCCACTGCTTATACATATGAATTTTGATCTATCTGAACATGATTCATTTAACTCATTTTGTAAATGAGTCAGACATCTGGACGAGTTGTAAGCGAGTTATTGGGTTGTAAGCCGTGTTTTAAAAACTGGTTTTTAAACCATACTGAATTAGACTTAAAAAAATCAACGAATTGAACCGGGTTGTACTAGACAATTCTACCGGTTTGACCAATTAACTTTATAATTCCATAAATTACATTATCATTATTATTATGAAAAAACCATTCAAGCACAAGATTTTTTTTTTCCAACTTTAAGTCAATATCATTCCACACGGAAAAGGGCAATTACAAAGCAATGGCAGGTAGTCGGGCAACAAGTTGCGCCGCCACCCCCTTTTGAATAGAAAAACCAATTCTACTAAATACAAAGTTTGAAACCTTTAGCGACGAAGAATTATTATTAACGACTTTTTGAACCCGATTCAAAAGTCGCACAGCGTCAGGAGCGAGACCACCAAAGGTATCAAACGCAAACGGGACAAACACATGTTGATTCTCCAGGCAGGCTTTCTCATGTTTTGTCACTTTGCTCGCCTCTGCCTTGAGCACCGCTTACCCTACGACAAAGCCCTTGTCCTTGAGCCCGACAAGGGGGGAGACTCCAGTTAGACTCCAGTTAGATCAATGAATTGAACCGGGTTGTACTAGACAATTCTACCGGTTTGACCAATTAACTTTATAATTCCATAAATTACATTATCATTATTATTATGAAAAAACCATTCAAGCACAAGATTTTTTTTTCCAACTTTAAGTCAATATCATTCCACACGGAAAAGGGCAATTACAAAGCAATGGCAGGTAGCCGGGCAACAAGTTGCGCCGCCACCCCATTTTGAATAGAAAAACCAATTCTACTAAATACAAAGTTTGAAACCTTTAGCGACGAAGAATTATTATTAACGACTTTTTGAACCCGATTCAAAAGTCGCACAGCGTCAGGAGCGAGACCACCAAAGGTATCAAACGCAAACGGGACAAACACATGTTGATTCTCCAGGCAGGCTTTCTCATGTTTTGTCACTTTGCTCGCATCTGCCTTGAGCACCGCTTGCCCTACGACAAAGCCCTTGTCCTTGAGCCCGACAAGGGGGGAGACTCCAGTTAGATCTACACAAGCGTGTTTCCCCCCTTCCCATCCAAACACAAGGATATCCGCCGGGCGTAAAGTGGACCTCCCCTCTAAGGGGTCAGTCAAGAAATTTACTGGAGCCTCCTTTTTGACAGAGATCCCGGCCCGCTTAAGAACATCACATAACACATCTCTCACCCAATCATGCCGATATTTAAACCCTAGTAGCTCTTTACAGTAGATCGCGTGCTCGCCGAAAGAATCCAAACACGCTTTGCGGCATACCGGACATGGCTCGTCAACTGGGAACAAGATTAAAACCCAAAACACATAAAAGAAAGTTCGTTTCTTTTTGTTTCTACCAGATCTAAATTTCGTAATCTTAGTTGGGATAGACGGAAACACTTTAATGTTCCGGATGTAATTTTGTATCTTCGGGTTCCAGTATTGTCTAGCTGGCCCAGTTTTTCTATATTTTTTTATACAAGTTTCGCCCTTAAAAAACATGATTAAAACCTAAAGCTGCTGCCACATGTAAACACACAAAATGTTCAAGCAATTCCAACATATATATCAATATAATACACAATATAATATATGTTAACATATTTTGAGTAAAAAATATAAAGCCATAATCACTCTGGTCATCACCATTAATGGCAGAAACTCTGCCGCAGAATCCACCAAGATGAACAAAGCTGTATATGGCAGAAATCTTGCACACATATCATGAATTTGAAATAAGAGTGAACGCATTGACTCACCGTTTATGATCAATGGTACTAAACTCTCTGAAGATTGATGCCTTAACTCTTTGATCAAAGGTATAAGATAAAAAGTAAAAATCTAAACCCAAAAATTAACTTGGGCCGGTACCAATATAGCGGTTCAAACCAGTAAACCAGATTTTACCGGCGATGTAAAATCGATGCCGTTTGCCCTATTTACCGGGGTGTTTCGTGCCGGATTTACATCCCGACACCGGTAACACCTGTTTAACCGGCCGGTATTCACCGGTTTTTAAAATATTGGTTATTTGAGTTACTAGTAACATGTTTAATGGGTGTGACAAAACTAACACTATTATATGTACATATATTTATTTCGAGAGATGATGAATAGTAACTTTACTTTTATAATAATATACAGTTTTTTTATTATTTAATACATTATTTTTTTTTTAAGGGTGACTTTCAATATAATAGTTTATTATTATTTAATACATTATAATAGTTTATTATTATATTTACTTTTAATAACATATTTTTTTAAACATATATTTCCTTTATCTTTTTTTTTAATAATTGTTTTTTTAACATGTATTAATTTATCGATTAATTTGATATTTTTTTAATAAGTTACGTTTATAGTTTTTTTCTAAAAACTTAAGTACGTAGTTGTGTTTGATTCTTTCTCTGACATTCCGTTATAAGTTTTGTTAAAACGAGGTTATAATCAAAATAAAGTATTTATTTGGTATCATAAAACGGTACGATGATAAACGAAATCGTTCTAATGGTTTGACTTTCTAAACAACATGCTTTATTTTCAAATTACATTTGTTTTACATTATCATTTGCTCGGTTTCGTCGCAATGCGCGATATAAAAAACTAGTTAAGATTAATCGTATTAAGGTTTTTTTTAAACAAAATAAAAATAATTTAGAGTAAATAAGCAATATGAAGAGGTTTTTTTTTTTTTTTTTTAAAGACAAAGTCTTTAAACACTTGAGTTGGAAAGGTGGAGGTCTTGGTTTCAAGTTCCACTACATGGAGAAAAACCGATTACACCCGGGTTTCATGTTTGCAAATTGATTGTTTCACCTAAGTTTACCAATTGGAAACGACATAGACATAGTTTGTTGGATTACTTAAAGTGATGAATAGTTTGAAAACTAATTACTAGATTATGATGATTAACGATATTACACCGAACAATGTCACAATTAGGTTTTCAGTTAAGGAACTATCGAATTAAAAAACGATAAATCAAGAACCCTATTTGGTAATGATCAAAACCAAGACTGATGGAAATCAACTGATTAAAACAAATTCCAAACCATTTAAACAAACAAGTAACATATTAACTAAAATAACTGATCCACATCCAAAACTAGGTAAACATTGGTTGAGCATCAATTCTTTCACAAACCCTACCGATGATTTAACCTTACATCATCATCATTAGATCTTCAAATCTTGATTCATATTCGGAAAACATGAACATATACATCTATGCAATCAGGATGATCAGAAGCCTCCAAGTCCAAAGTCCTTTTTTCGTCTATAACCATTCCCCCGTTGTCCTCAGGTCGCCTCTCAAGTTTATGGCCATCATGCTTGTAACATCCCAAACAAAAACGGATTTGGAAATTTTATCGAATTAACCGGGGATGAGCGGTAAAATACCATTAGTGGTAAAAGGTTAACTCGGTTAACATTAGGATTTAAATAAATGAACTTAATGTTAAATAAAAGGTGGATGGATGCTTACTAGAAAAATAAAGTTTATAAAAGGTCCAGCTATCGGGACTTAATCTAAGTTGGATTGTAACATTCCCTAGCTTAGTAAATTGAATTATCGCATTCACTTGACAATTGACATGAAGTATGTAACTAGGAATATTAACCTAGTTAACATAGTTGTTCAATAATAAAGATCAATTAGGTTATGAACAACGAAACATGGAAGGACAAATAGTGCACATCCTTGAAAGTTAAAAATATAAAAGTTTAAGAAAATAAAACACACACACATAATGTGTGTGTGTAGGTCGTGTATAAAGAGAGAGAGAGAGAGGAAGAAGACTTCTTCCAAAATCTCAAGAAAATGTCAAAATTGAAGAAGGATTCATTATGGAATCAATGCATGATCTCAAATTCGTGATCATCTAAGCTTGCCAATCATGAGGTATGCTGTAAAATTAGATTTGATGAATTTCATGTGAAGAGGAACTTGAAGGTGATAACCTTGAGTTCAATATTAGTGTTAGTTTGGTGAAATTGATGATGTATAGATGTTCATAATTATCATACTTGCTAGAATATGTGAAATAATTAAACAATTTAGAGATTTAAGTATATACTCATACATGTCATAAAGTGGGTTTTGTGATATGATGAAATTGGTGTTTTTTTATGTCCATGATTATCATACTTGCTAGTATGTGTAAGATACTTAAACAAATTAGAGATTTGAGTAAATGTTTTTATATGTTATGAATTAAGAGATGAAAACCCAAATTTTAATATGATTGTTTGATGAATTACGATGACTAAGAACTATGTTAACATGATGTTAATAGTCGTATGGACTTGTTGAATTGAAAGAAATGAGATGAATTTGGTTGAGAAATTTAGTTAAAATGGTGGCCTAAATATGATGCCCACCAAATGTTTGATTAAGTGCCTAAATGAGTTTTATTGATCTTGTTAGTGTGTATATATATGTCAATTGGCAGTTTAACTTTTAAGGCCCATAATACAATCGAATGCGAAATATGGTATAAAAGTCCATAAGAGTGATAGTCATGGTATTGATGACTAATCTAACAATCCTGTGGATATTGTATTATACTTTGACTCTTGACAAGCTAGGTGGAATGATACGGATCCACGAACAAAGAATAAACCTAGGCTAACCCTAGCGGCGACGATACTTGGCCAAACCAAGTTACCGGCGTCGGAATGCAAGGATCTCGGCCAACCGAGATCAAGAAAACGAAAACACGTTTCTTTAATAAACTTCAATAATAATTCACCATCCAACCAAAAGAGTTTACAAGCTTAAATAGAAAACTTAGAAAACGACAAACAAGGAAACAATAAATATGGAATGAAAAGATAAAAATAAACCTCTAAAATTAAGGTCCAAATGATAGAAACGAATCATGAATTAAATTTAATCTCTTTCCAAAGGTTGGATGGTTCTATTAACTTGGGTCGGGTTCTAGCCACTTTCGATATCGGTTTCGATGTTGTCTTCCACCTGGGCCGTTATATCCGGATCCGTATCATCCTCCCCCTCTAAAAAATGACTCGTCCCTGAGTCAACGCCAAACTGGTCGCCTTCGGTATAAGGAGCTAGATCGGCTACATTAAAAGTAGATGAGACACCATAATGACCCGGTAAATCAATTTTGTATGCATTGTCGTTAATTCGCTCAAGAACACGAAACGGACCATCGGCTTGAGGTTGTAACTTAGCAAAACGCCCCTGCGGAAACCGTTCACGTCTCAAAAATATCCAAACGAGATCACCAACTTGAAAAACCACCTTCCGCCTATGTTTATTTGCACGAGCTTGATATTGTAAATTATGCTTAGTAATCTGATCGCGGACCTGTTCATGAAGCAACTTGATTTGTGCAGCCCGATCACTTCCTTCCGCACTATATTTCGCAACCCCCGGCAATGGCGCGAGATCAAGTGGTGTAAACGGATTGCGTCCATAAACCACCAGGAAGGGGCTACGTCCTGTGGAGCTATGAGTGGACCGGTTATACGTGAACTCGGCCTGTGGAAGAGCAAGATCCCATTGCTTTTTGTTATCACCCACGAGACATTGAAGAAGATTTCCCAAGCTACGATTAGTGACTTTGGTTTGACCGTCGGTTTGGGGGTGATGAGAAGAGCTAAACTGTAGTTTGGCCCCCAAATGTCTCCAAAGTGTGCGCCAAAAGTGGCCCACAAATTTCACATCTCTATCCGACGTAATTGTTTTTGGTATCCCATGTAACTTCACAATTTCAGAGAAATATAACCGTGCGACCTCTTATGCATCATATGTTTTCGAGCACGGGACAAAGTGAGCCATTTTAGAAAAGCGATCCACAATAACCATAATGGAGTCTTTCTTCCGTTGGGTAAGCGGTAAACCGAGAACGAAATCAATACTGACATCTTCCCACGTGCCGGACGGAGTGGGGAGTAGTGTATATAAACCTTGGTTAGTGTGATGAGTCTTGGCGATATGGCACGTGCTATAACGGTTTAAAACTTTAACCATATCCCGTACAATCTTGGGCCAAAAGAAACCCTCGGCCACAAGTGAGACTGTTTTTTTCTCTTCCAAAGTGACCCGCTAATGCACCTTGGTGACATTCAAGAATAATTGATTCCCTGTACGAGGATAAGGGAACACACAAACGATGTCCCTTAAAAAGCAGCCCATCGCGCCGAACGTAATTGCGAAACGGAATATTCCCACATTTTTCCCAAACAGCCTTGAAATCAGGATCATCTTTATATAATAATTTGAGCGGATCAAAGCCGGCTACCTGAATAGTGGAAGAAATCAGCAGCGCCGGACGCCGACTAAGGGCGTCGGCTACCGTGTTGGCATTCCCGGCTTTGTGTCGAATGACAAAATTGAAATCTTGTAATGTTTCAACCCATTTTGCGTGTCGCGGGTTGAGTTTAGCTTGTCCTTGTATAAACTTTAACGCTTGATGATCAGAATATAGAATGAACTCGTTGGGTAACAAATAATGTCTCCAATATTCGAGGCTTCTTATGATAGCGTAAAACTCCTTGTCATAGGTGCTATAACGACGCCTCGTGTCATTAAAATTTTCACTAAAAGAAGCTATCGGCCTGTTTAGTTGACTTAGAACACCACCAATTCCCAAACCCGAAACATCACATTCCACTTGAAACACATGATCGAACTTTGGCAAAGCGAGTACTGGGGCTTCCGTAACGGACTTCTTGAGGTGCTCGAAAGCCGCTTGAGACGCCTTAGACCAATGAAATTTACTATTCTTCAAGCATTCTGTGATGGGTGCGACAATTGTGCTAAAGTTTTTAATAAAACGCCGATAGAACGAAGCAAGGCCATGAAAGCTTCGTACATCGTGGAAGGAAGTCGGAGTCGGCCAGGTTGTTATCGCCTCGACCTTCGTATTATCCATTCGGATGCCATTGCCCGACACTAAGTACCCCAAAAAAAAGAACTTCCTCGGACAAAAAATGACATTTTTTCTGTTGGCAAATAACTTTTGATCCCGTAGAACCGTAAAAACTTGTCGAAGATGACGTAAATGTTGTTCCAAGTTTTTGCTGAAAACTAAGATGTCATCAAAATAAACGACCATGCATTTGCCGATAAATGGTTTAAACACATGATTCATCAAACGCATGAAAGTACTTGGAGCGTTTGATAACCCAAAAGGCATTACCATCCACTCGTAAAGCCCGTCGCGTGTCTTGAACGTTGTTTTCCACTCGTCCCCTGTCCTCATACAGATTTGGTGATAGCCACTCCGCAAATCAATTTTAGAGAATAAGTTGGCCCCGTGTAGGTGGTCAAGAAGGTCATCGAAGCGTGGTATCGGAAAACGGTATTTGATGGTTATTTTTTTTACTGCACGACTGTCAATACACATCCGAAAAGTACCATTGGGTTTAGGAACGAGTAAAGCGGGTACCGCACAAGGACTCATACTCTCTCGGATGAGGCCTTTGTCTAGAAGTTCTGTAACCTGATGATGTAGCTTGGCATACTCCTTTGGGTTCATTCGGTAGGCAGGCTAATTCGGGATACTCGCACCAGGAACAAAGTCGATGCAGTGCTGGATATCCCGCATCAATGGTAGCCCTGCCGGAATATCATCGGGAAAAATATCGGAAAACTCTTGAAGTAATGGGAGTACAGCGACGGGGAGATCCGAGGGTTCGGGGTTTGCCGCTAACACAACCAAGGCTAAAACCGGTGTTGGGGGCTGTTGGTTTGCGAGGCCCACAACCTCGGATTTTGTCAATGGCGGTTGTGGCTCATCGCGCGGGTTGAGCAGAGCCAAAGTAATGTTGAGGCCGTCCTTTTTAAAGGAGTAGGTGTTACGAAACCCGTCATGCTTGACATGCCTATCGTAAAGCCACGGACGCCCTAAAAGAATGTGGCATGCGTCCATTGGAATCACCTCACACCAAAGTTCATCCGAGTACTTATTGCCGATCGAAAATTGTACTAAACATTTATGAGTAACATTAACCAAATTTCCTTTCCTCAGCCATGTGAGTTGATATGGGTCGGGGTGGTCTTGGATGGGTAGGCCGATTTTTTCGACCATTGTAGCGGCTACCATATTTTCGCAACTCCCCCCGTCAATAATAACCATACATACTTTACCTTTAGCCGTGCACTTTGTTCGGAAAATATTGTTATGAAGCCATGTAGTATCATCCCCGGGATCGGATGGAACGGCACTAAGAACTCGTCGAGACACAAGAACCTCACCCCGATCGGGGTAAAGTACTTCGGTGGGTTCTTCTTCCTCTGTCGTATCATATTGTGGATCGGGCTCATCCACAAAAGCCAGGATTTGCTTGTTTAGGCAATCCCGTTTAAGGTGACCCAATCCTTGACATTTAAAACATCGTGTAGTATTTGATGGTCCTGTCTGAGTAGTTGGAAGCACAGGTGGGTCGGCTTTGATTGGGCCGACCCAAGGAGCCGATGTTGCTGGGCGTGAGGTCGTTGGGAACTTAGTTACCGTCTTGAGTTTGTGAGAGAGTTGATGTTCGACCCGTAAAGCAAGCCTACACACGTCATCGAAAGAGTAATACTATTGTAAGAATACCACGTCCGCAATATCCCGTCGCAGGATACTTAAGAATCGAGCAATAATTTGTTCTTCATCTTCCTCCACCCCACAACGCATTCGCATGCGTTCAAATTCACTAATGAGTTCTTCAACTGTTAATGAACCTTGTTTGAGGTTATGATAATCCAAATATGCATCCTGCTTGTAGGTAACAGGAAGAAACTTGGCTTTTAAAAGGCGTTTCATCTTTTCCCATGTCTCGACTTTATGTTTTCCTTCTCGATAACGTTTAGCCTGCACCTGATCCCACCACAACGAAGCATGTTTTTTTTAATTTAATTGCGACAAGTTTTACCTTTAGGTTGTCGGGGATATAACGAAGATCAAATATACGCTCCACTGTTTGAAGCCAATCCAGAAAATCATCCGGTTGCAACCGGCCTTCGAACTTCGGATCTCGGTGCGCAGACCCAAGGCCCGCAGGTGGTCAACCGGCTGCTGTGGTTGAACCCGTGGTGACCTGGGTTGTCGATGGGGTGGGGTCCGTTGGTGTTGATGCCGGCAGGCAAAAAAATTGTCAAACTCGTCGTTGCCGTCGTCGTATTCATTCACAATGGATTGCGTTTCCGAGCTTTCTTCCCTCTCTTCGTACCTGTCAAAAGGATTAGTTTCCAATTCGTGAACCCGTTGACGGAGGCGTTCGATCTCAGCATCTCGAGGATCACGTTCTTCATAACCGTTACCTCCGGCGGCGACTCGACGGTTCGGTTGGCGGCGATCCCTTCCTGACATCCTAAGATTCCTGGGCTCTGGTACCACTTGATACGGATCCACGAACAAAGAATAAACCTAGGCTAACCCTAGCGGCGACGATACTTGGCCAAACTAAGTTACCGGCGTCGGAATGCAAGGATCTCGGCCAACCAAGATCAAGAAAACGAAAACACGTTTCTTTAATAAACTTCAATAATAATTCACCATCCAACCAAAAGAGTTTACAAGCTTAAATAGAAAACTTAGAAAACGACAAACAAGGAAACAATAAATATGGAATGAAAAGATAAAAATAAACCTCTAAAATTAAGGTCCAAATGATAGAAACGAATCATGAATTAAATTTAATCTCTTTCCAAAGGTTGGATGGTTCTATTAACTTGGGTCGGGTTCTAGCCACTTTCGATATCGGTTTCGATGTTGTCTTCCACCTGGGCCGTTATATCCGGATCCGTATCATGGAAGCTTGTAAAGGAATTGGTCAAGCAGGTCAAAGGCGCGAGAGAGCATGAACGGACGCAATGTAAGTAAAACTTACACCTCTTAAATAAAACCTATATTATGTAATCGATTAAGAACAAGATGATCAAATAATCGGATGGACTTTTGAAATAAGATGTTCTGACGCGAACCGATGCGGGTCGAACGAATAAAATAGGAAGAAACCATATATTGATGGTAAACAATGAGTTTTGAAAAGGATAACTTATGGCGTAAGTCATAACAGGCTAAACAAGAAAAAAATGAGTTTTGATGAAAAACACTTGCTAACACGAACCAAAATGGGTCAAACAAGTAAAAATAAGTTTTTGGTGACAAACACTTGCTGGCGCGAACCAAACAGGTCATACAAGTAAAAAGCTAAATTTTGGTTATAAATACTTGCTGACGTGAACCAAACGGGTCAAACAAGTAAAAAATAAGTTTTTGGTGACAAACTCTTGCTAACACGAACCAAAATGGTCAAACAAGTAAAATGAATTTTGGTGATAAATACTTGCTGACGCAAACCAAACGAGTTAAACAAGTAAAAATACATTTTTGTTAACAAACACTTGCTGAACTGAACCAAACGAGTCAAACAAGAAAAAAGTTGAATTTTGGTAATAAACACTTGCTGACGTGAACCAAATGTGTCAAACAAGTAAAAAGCTGAATTTTGGTGATAAACACTTGTTGACGCGAACCAAACGAGTCAAACAAGTAAAAAAGTGAATTTTGGTGATAAACACTTGCTGACGTGAAACAAACGGGTCAAACAAGTTAAAAGGTGAATTTTGGTAATAAACACTTGTGGACGCGAACCAAACGGGTTAAACAAGTAAAAATGAATTTTTGGTGATAAACAATATAAAGATTCAATTAGATGCTAAAAAGGGCGAACCAAGAATGGTCAAAAGGACAAACAGCTCATGCGGGTCAAATGGTGATCGCCATTTCAACCCGGTATATAATGTTTTGTATTGTCACGTTTCATACTTATATGTAAGCATAATGTATGGGCACGCATTGCCATGAATTGAAAAGAAATAGATATCGCAAGGTGTAAGGACCTGCAAAAATGTCCCAAAACGACACGTAAGTCGTAACCCGGGCCCCTAAAACCCTAATCCATAACAAAAATCAATAAAAATTAGATTTTGGTTTTCACGCGGGCCGCGTAAGCCTTAAGATGAGGCTACGCGGGCCGCGACAACTTAAAAATCATCCGGATAAGCGTTCAAGCCACGTGTCGCACACGTGGCAGACCTACCTGTGACACGCTAGCCCTAGTCGTAGACTAGGTGGCTCTCGCGGGCCGCGTAAAGCCTGTTAAGGCTTACGCGGGCCGCGTAAAACTCAAAATATTGCTATAAGTAGCCTGTGCATGGGACTTGCTTCTGTACTCGAAATCTCACTTTCAAAACGCCCCAATTCTGATAAAAACGAGTTTTACGGTGTCACGACGTTGCTACGATACAGGGTATTAACTCCATCACTGCTACGATATAATGTCCGATCGATTGAAACCAATCCGATGGATGTTTAAGTGTTGCCCCAATCAGGGCTATACTTTGTCATTCGTTGTGAGGGTTTTAATCTCGTGAGCTTATCGTAAATGTTGTATTAAGTTACTGACCTAGTTTCGTGTGCATTGTTGTTTAAACTAGGTTACAAGGCTTATCAGTAGGCTAAACTCTGCCCGTTTAAACTTGCAATGTGAGTCATTCTCTTTTATCAACAATGTTTTACAATACTCCAATTATTTTCAAAAGTTATAATTACAGGGATTAATTCGTGGTTATCTTAAATCACTGGATAGTGGGGTATTATGCACATTACCAATTTCTCACGGTTAGGTTCATCAACCTAACAGTGATAATCATCACTACTTGGGTGAAAGGACCCAATAGTGGTATGACCATCTTCACCAGGGTGTGACACAGCGCCAGATAAAAATAAGATAGTAGCCATTGTAATCGCTCTTATGCTGTAATTCATAGCTATGTGTCGTTTTATCAAAATTGAGTGACTCGCCAGTATTTCCCCGCTGATAAAATATTTTTAAAACATGTTTCAAGTGACCTACTTTGAATCAAGGAAAAGTGCTACGGAGCACTAATAAAGCTTGAAGTGGTGGCTCAATGAAATAAATAAACATGTTTTGTAAAACAGGGAATTTCCTCGTGAAATTCCTCTATTGTAAATTACGGGGTTTTGTCCCAGATTATGAAATAAAATAATTGGGCATTTTCAAGTTTTAAACGATCCTGTTAAACTTCCGTTGTCAACTCAAATAATAAATACCACGGATTTCTGTCCCGCGGCTCCTGAACCGGGTAACACCGGGACGGGGGCCGTGACAGAAAAAGGTGGTATCAGAGCCACTGATTTAAGCCAATTAAGTATCTAGAAATACTTAATTTTCTGATTGCCATTCTGTGATTTTGTGAAAATTTACTTTTAACTTAAGTTTGTGTGTATATTCATGCGTGTTAACAGCATGAATGAACTGTCGGATGCACTTCGAAATATTTCTATCCATAGCACAGATATGGATACCACCGGTACCTTCACTGGATACCAGGCTGATACTGAAGAGCCAATGGTGTTCCAGGCCCAACCTCAGGAGAAACCGAAGCCGAAAAAGAGAAGAAGACTCGTAGGCTGGAGGCGTGTGCGTAGGAAGAAACCAACAGTACAGAAAGTTATAAAGACTGAGAATCCTAAGGATAAAGGAAAAGGAATAGAAATCGGAGAAAGTTCAAGACAAGCCCAGGAAATGCCACCCTGGGAGGAGTTGGACCGCCAACTGGCAAATAGTGACCTCATCGGACCTGCCGATGAAAACCTCTTCTATTACCCAGCAAAAGCACAACTTCCAGTTAATCTGGAACCTGCTATCCCAGATCCTATTATCCACCCCCGACCTCTACCAGGAGAGCTGGAAGAATGGTGGACAACTGACTGGCAATTTCAGAATCTCTTGAATAACCCTAACACTTTTTCCCCCAATTTGACCCTGAGCCTCCACTACATCCACCTATGAGCACAGAAAACCTGGCTGAACTCTGCCACTATGGCGAGGAACTGG
This sequence comes from Helianthus tuberosus, assembly GCA_030545235.1. NCBI lineage: Eukaryota > Viridiplantae > Streptophyta > Magnoliopsida > Asterales > Asteraceae > Helianthus > Helianthus tuberosus. Next base: position 133,029 of record JARYGA010055307.1, read on the forward strand.
TGGACGCAGGAAATAGAATCCGAGAAGTGGGGGAGAGGATATCATGGAAATACGACGAGAGGGAACGTCGTTTCTGAAGTGCCAGCTGACAGGGATCGTTTGTGGTTGTGGCTACATGTTTAATAATCATAATAATAAAAATATAATCATGTAAAATAACTAAAAATAAAACTTTTGTAATATAACGGGTGTGTAATGATGCATACTAATATATAAAAAGATGAAAGTCGCAAAGTCGACAATTTTGGTTATACATGTTGACATGATTATGTGCGATTATTTTATTGTGTGATTGTTATTTATTTTGTATTAATAACTTATACATATTATTAATTACCAGATGGAACACGCTGGTAATGAACCCGTTAACGAAGTTAACCAATCCGAGCAAAACCATGAAGATCAATTTCTGAATAGGCAAGATATAGAAAACGTCGTTGCCCAGGGAATAGCAAATGCTATTCCAGCAATCCTTGCTGCTGCCCGAAATCCAGTTGAACCTCAACCAATTATTCCCAGCAAACGTACTCATGGCGACAATTTCAGTAATAGTGTAAATGGAGGCGGCAACAATAATAATAACTACAATGATGGGATGCAAGCCCCATTCCTTAAGAAAATGAAAACTGCAACGCCTGGTTGCACTTACAAGGAATTTCTTGCCTGTAAACCAATTGAATTTGCAGGCAACGAAGGGGCAACTGCAGCACTGCGTTGGTTAGAGAAAACCGAAGCAGTAATTAAAATAAGTAAATGTGCTGAGGAAGACAAGGTCATGTACGCATCACATCTTTTTAAAGAAGGGGCACTAGAATGGTGGAATACAGTACTACAAGCCAAGGGAAGTGATGTGGCGTATGCCATGAATTGGGAAGAATTTAAAAGTCTGGTGGAAAGAAAATTATGTCCAGAATATGAAAAGGAACAAATGACAAATAAGTTCCTGAACCACCGGATGATAGACGTTGATTGTCGAGGATATACTTCGACATTCTTCGAGTATGCTAGAGTTGTACCAACCCAGGCTTCGCCAGAACTGGTACTTATTTCTCGCTACATCTGGGGTTTGATTGGCGAAATTTGTGACATTGTCAAAGCTGCAAGACCTCGCACTATTGACGATGCTGTGGCATTAGCCAACACCCTAACCGACGGGCTGGTATGCACAAGAGAAGAAAATCGGAAGAAGGAAGTGGCCCAAAAGATTACCCAAGGATTTCGTGTGGGTAATAGTAATAACTTCAAGAAAAAGGGAACTGGGCAATCTTCCACTGCTCCATTCTGCGGTACCTGCAAAAGAAAGCATTTTGGAAAATGCAAAGGGTATTGCAATTTCTGCAAAATTCCGGGACATCAAGAAGAAGATTGCAGGAGGAAGAAATCAACAATCTGCTTCAACTGTGGAGAAGCTGGACATTTTAGACCAGACTTTCCTAAACTAGTCAAACCAGCGGACAACAAGTCCAAACCAGCTGAAGGAACGAATAAAAAGAACGTAAGAGCCTTTCAGCTGACTACTCAAGAAGCAGAACTCATCCCAGACGTGATAGCTGGTACGTTCCTAGTTCATGACGTTTATGCAAAAGTATTATTTGACTATGGTGCAAACCAAAGTTTTATAAATACTTCATTCTGCCAAGCTCTTAAACTACCCTTAACCAACCTTAGACAAATCTTTACTGTCGAAACGGCAGATGGGAATTCTGTTAAAATAGATAGGGTTTTGCGAGAAGGAAAGATGGAACTCTTAGGCCATAAATTTTCTGCAAACCTGTTACCTATGGATTTAGCTGGATTCCATGTTGTATTAGGAATGGATTGGTTAGTAACCAACCATGCTCGAATTCTTTGTGATAAGAATTCCATAGAAATTCATGCACCCACAGGAGAAATAGTGGTGATTACTGGAGATAAGCCACGTAAGCCACTGAAATTCATTTCAGTAATGAAAGTGGCAAGCTACTCAAGAAAACAAGAAATAGTGTATATGATTTCGATAATCATTAACACTAAAGGTAAAGAACTTAAGGAAATTCTAGTAGTGTCAGAATACTCTGATGTATTCCCAGAAGAACTACCTGGATTACCACCCGATAGGGAAGTGGAATTTAGAATTCATCTAATTCCTGGAACTATACCGATAGCCAAGGCACCTTATCGGTTAGCACCCACCGAAATGTTAGAACTAAAAAAACAGTTAGATGAATTGCTTAGTAAAGGATTTATACAACCTAGTTCATCCCCGTGGGGAGCTCCAGTGTTGTTTGTGAAAAAGAAAGATGGTTCGATGCGAATGTGTATCGATTACAGGGAATTGAATAAGGTTACAATTAAGAATCGATACCCATTACCTAGGATTGATGATCTCTTTGATCAACTCCAAGGAGCTAGATATTTCTCTAAGATAGATTTACGCTCTGGATATCATCAGTTGAAGGTACAAGAAGAAGACATACCTAAAACTGCTTTCCGAACTAGGTATGGTCATTACGAGTTTACAGTCATGCCCTTTGGATTAACAAATGCTCCTGCAGCATTCATGGACATCATGAATAGGATCTGTAAACCGTACTTGGATAAATTTGTAATTGTCTTTATCGACGATATACTTATTTACTCCAAAAGTCAGTATGAGTATTGTGAGCATTTGCATGCACTCTTAGCTTTGTTAAGAAGAGAAAAGCTTTATGCCAAATTCTCGAAGTGTGAATTTTGGCTACAAGAGGTACAATTTTTAGGACACATGGTGAATCACGAAGGTATTCACGTAGATCCCTCCAAAATAGAAGCGATCACCAAATGGAAGGTCCCGCAATCAGCTATGGAAATTAGAAGTTTTCTAGGATTAGCCGAATACTATAGACGGTTTATTAAAGATTTTTCTAAGATAGTTGTGCCATTAACAAAGCTAACCTGTAAAGCAGTAAAGTCTGAATGGGGACCTAGGCAAGAAGAGGCTTTTAAGATTTTAAAGCAAAGGTTAACGAACGCCCCAATTCTTACCTTACCAGAAGGAACAGAAGATTTTGAAGTCTATTGTGACGCTTCTAAGCTAGGATTAGGATGTGTGCTAATGCAACGCAAGAAGGTAATTGCGTATGCATCAAGACAATTGAAGAAGCATGAAGAGAATTATACAACTCACGACTTAGAATTAGGAGCAATAATTTTTGCCCTTAAGATTTGGAGGCACTGTCTGTATGGAAGTAAGTTTACAGTCTATACAGATCATAAGAGTTTAAGATGCATATTTGGGCAAAAAGAATTGAACATGAGGCAAAGAAGATGGATGGAAATTCTATGTGACTATGACTGTGATATTCAATATCACGAAGGAAAAGCAAACGTAGTTGCAGATGCCTTAAGTCGTAAGTATCATGAAAAGCAAAAGCGAGTTCGTGCTCTTAGATTAAATCTTCAAGTAGATTTAATGGAACAACTGAAGAATGTTCAAGTAACAGCAATCAAGGATGATGCTGAAGGAATGAAAGGACGAATAAAGGAATTAGAGCAAGGAAGTGATGGAATTTGGAGATTCCATAAGAAAAGGATTTGGGTACCTAAGCGAGGAGAATTAAGAAATAAGATTTTAGAGGAAGCCCATAAATCTAGATATACCATGCATCCTGGTAATAATAAGATGTACCAAGATTTAAGGAATAACTTTTGGTGGATAGGAATGAAAAAGGACATAGCTAGATATGTTTCTAAGTGTCTAACTTGTTCGCAAGTTAAAGCAGAACACCAGAAACCTTCAGGATTACTCCAACAATTAGAAATGCCTGTATGGAAATGGGAACTCATAACAATGGACTTTGTTACTAAGTTGCCCAAAACCAGAAAGGGTAATGACGCGATTTGGGTAATTGTGGATCGATTAACCAAATCAGCTCATTTTCTACCCATGAAGGAAACTTTCAGCATGGGAAGATTAGCCAAGTTATACGTAGATGAAGTAGTATCCTTACATGGAGTCCCACTCTCTATTGTATCAGATAGGGATAGTCGTTTCACTTCACATTTCTGGACAAGTTTCCAAGAAGCCATGGGGACGCGGTTAAATTTAACTACAGCTTATCATCCCCAAATAGATGGACAAAGTGAAAGAACGATCCAAACCCTGGAAGACATGCTTAGGGCATGTGTGATAGATTTTGGTGGAAACTGGGATAACCACCTACCTTTAATCGAATTCTCCTATAACAATAGTTATCACTCAAGCATCGAAGCTGCCCCGTTCGAAGCACTGTATGGATGGAAGTGTAGAACTCCAGTTTGCTGGGCAGAGATAGGAGAAAGTCAATTATCAGGTCCCGAAATCGTACAAGAACCCTCCGCTTCAAGTGAGGGTACTTTCACTTCATTTCGGATTCCAGCTCCCAAGTGTACTCTAGTCCTCTCTTTGAATCCCACTTGACTTTGACCAGTATTAGTCTTTTGTGTTTGATAAGCTTGACCATTCGGTCTTCTATTTGAAGCGGTTTCTCAACAAATTTTAGCTTTTCATTTACCTCTATATCTTGAAGAGGTACTACCAGGGATTCGTCAGATAAACATTTCTTGAGGTTGGATACATGAAATATGTCATGTACCCCGGTTAACAAAAACAGTGTCACGACGCTGCTACGATACAAGGTATTAACTCGATCACTGCTATGATATAATGTCCGATCGATTGAAACCAATCCGATGGATGTTTAAGTGCTGCCCAAATCAGGGCTATACTTTGTCATTTGTTGTGAGGGTTTTAATCTCGTGAGCTTATCGTAAATGTTGTATTAAGTTACTGACCTAGTTTCGTGTGCATTGTTGTTTAAACTAGGTTACAAGGCTTATCAGTAGGCTAAACTCTGTCCGTTTAAACTTGCAATGTGAGTCATTCTCATTTATCAACAATGTTTTACAATACTCCAATTATTTTCAAAAGTTATAATTACAGGGATTAAGTCGTGGTTATCTTGAATCACTGGCTAGCGGGGTATTGTGCACATTACTAATTTCTCACGGTTAGGTTCATCAACCTAACAGTGATAATCATCACTACTTGGGTGAAACGACCCAATAGTGGTATGACCATCGTCACCAGGGTGTGACACGGCGCCAGATAAAAATAAGATAGTAGCCATTGTAATCGCTCTTATGCTGTAATTCATAGCTATGTGTCGTTTTATCAAAATTGAGTGACTCGCCAGTATTTCCCCGCTGATAAAATATTTTTAAAACATGTTTCAGGTGACCTACTTTGAATCAAGGAAAAGTTCTACGGAGCACTAATAAAGCTTGAAGTGGTGGCTCAGTAAAATAAATAAACATGTTTTGTAAAACAGGGAATTTCCTCGTGAAATTCCTCTATTGTAAATTACGGGGTTTTGTCCTAGATTATGAAATAAAATAATTGGGCATTTTCAAGTTTTAAACGATCCTGTTAAACTTCCGCTGTCAACTCAAATAATAAATACCACGGGTTTCTGTCCCGCGGCTCCTGGACCGGGTAACACCGGGACGGGGAAAGGTGGTATCAGAGCCACTGATTTAAGCCAATTAAGTATCTAGAAATACTTAATTTTCTGATTGCCATTCTGTGATTTTGTGAAAATTTACTTTTAACTTAAGTTTGTGTGTATATTCATGCGTGTTAACAGCATGAATGAATTGTCGGATGCACTTCGAAATATTTCTATCCATAGCACAGATATGGATACCACCGGTACCTTCACTGGATACCAGGCTGATACTGAAGAGCCAATGGTGTTCCAGGCCCAACCTCAGGAGAAACCGATGCCGAAAAAGAGAAGAAGACTCGTAGGCTGGAGGCGTGTGCGTAGGAATAAACCAACAGTACAGAAAGTTATAAAGACTGAGAATCCTAAGGATAAAGGCAAAGGAATAGAAATCGGAGAAAGTTCAGGACAAGCCCAGGAAATGCCACCCAGGGAGGAGTTGGACCGCCAACTGGCAAATAGTGACCTCATCGGACCTGCCGATGAAAACCTATTCTATTACCCAGCAGAAGCACAACTTCCAGTTAATCTGGAACATGCTATCCCAGATCCTATTATCCACCCCCGACCTCTACCAGGAGAGCTGGAAGAATGGTGGACAACTGACTGGCAATTTCAGAATCTCTTGAATAACCCTAACACCTTTTTCCCCCAATTTGACCCTGAGCCTCCACTACATCCACCTATGAGCACAGAAAACCTGGCTGAACTCCGCCACTATGGCGAGGAACTGGTGGACGTAGGAAATAGAATCCGAGAAGTGGGGGAGAGGATATCATGGAAATACGACGAGAGGGAACGTCGTTTCTGAAGTGCCAGCTGACAGGGATCGTTTGTGGTTGTGGCTACATGTTTAATAATAATAATCATAATAATAAAAATATAATCATGTAAAATAACTAAAAATAAAACTTTTGTAATGTAACGGGTGTGAAATGATGCGTACTAATATATAAAAAAGATGAAAGTCGCAAAGTCGATTATTTTGGTTATAGATGTTGACATGATTATGTGCGATTATTTTATTGTGTGATTGTTATTTATTTTGTGTTAATAACTTATATATATTATTAATTACCAGATGGAACACGCTGGTAATGAACCCGTTAATGAAGTTAACCAATCCAAGCAAAACCATGAAGATCAATTTCTGAATAGGCAAGATATAGAAAACATCGTTGCCCAGGGAATAGCAAATGATATTCCAGCAATCCTTGTTGCTGCCCGAAATCCAGTTGAACCTCAACCAATTATTCCCAGGAAACGTACTCACGGTGACAATTTCAGTAATAGTGTAAATGGAGGCGGCAACAATAATAATAACGACAATGATGGGATGCAAGCCCCATTCCTTAAGAAAATGAAAGCTGCAACGCCTGGTTGCACTTACAAGGAATTTCTTGTCTGTAAACCAATTGAATTTGCAGGCAACGAAGGGGCAACTGCAGCACTGCGTTGGTTAGAGAAAACCGAAGCAGTAATTAAAATAAGTAAATGTGCTGAGGAAGACAAGGTCATGTACGCATCACATCTTTTTAAAGAAGGGGCACTAGAATGGTGGAATACAGTACTACAAGCCAAGGGAAGCGATGTGGTGTATGCCATGAATTGGGAAGAATTTAAAAGTCTGGTGGAAAGAAAATTATGTCCAGAATATGAAAAGGAACAAATGACAAATAAGTTCCTGAACCACCGGATGATAGACGTTGATTGTCGAGGATATACTTCGACAATCTTCGAGTATGCTAGAGTTGTACCAACCCTGGCTTCGCCAGAACCGGTACTTATTTCTCGCTACATCTGGGGTTTGATTGGCGAAATTTGTGACATTGTCAAAGCTGCAAGACCTCGCACTATTGACGATGCTGTGGAATTAGCCAACACCCTAACCGACGGGCTGGTACGCACAAGAGAAGAAAATCGGAAGAAGGAAGTGGCCCAAAAGATTACCCAAGGATTTCGTGTGGGTAATAGTAATAACTTCAAGAAAAAGGGAACCGGGCAATTTTCCACTGCTCCATTCTGCGGTACCTGCAAAAGAAAGCATTTTGGAAAATGCAAAGGGTATTGCAATTTCTGCAAAATTCTGGGACATCAAGAAGAAGATTACAGGAGGAAGAAATCAACAATATGCTTCAACAGTGGAGAAGCTGGACATTTTAGACCAGACTGCCCTAAACTAGTCAAACCAGCGGACAACAAGTCCAAACTGTAACAACTCTCACCAAAATTTCTAATTCTTATTTTATTTTGCCCAATAGGAAACCCTAATTGAGACCCCCAAGTAATCCTGCACAAACCCTAAAAATTTCAGAACTGTTGGAATCAGGATCAGGGCCCCTAAAACTCAGGGGGGGGTATTTCCTAATTGGTATTAACCTCACTGTTTGTTGTCTAAATTGAATTTCGTCGAACGGTCGACTCACACAGGCTACTAACAGACATGGCTACCCTATCCTAGAAGTGACCCGTCACGCCACGCGAGAGCCTCTCGTGACACGCGACAGCGCCGTTTTTTCAGTATAAATAGAGGAGTTTGGCACTGGAATTTGGGCGTCGGTTCGACGTTAAAATTCGATTCGTACACCGAGATATCGTCTGATTACTATAAAAACACACACAATCACGAAATTTTGCCGCGATAACAGGGTAATAACTCGATCACTGCTACGATTTAATGTCCGATCGATAAAAACCAATCCGATGGATGTTTAAGTGTTGCCCAAACTCGGGTTATGCTTTGTCATTCGTCGTAAATTCGATGGATGTTTAAGTATCACACTTTGTCATTCATTGTGAAGGTTTTGATCTCGTGAGTTGTCATAAAAGTTGAATTAAAGTTACTGACCTAGTTTTCGTGTGCATTGTTATTTGAATTAGGTTACAAGTCTAATTAGTAGGCTAAACGCTGCCCGTTTAAATCTGCAAATTGAGTCATGCTCTTTTTATCAAACTGCTTTCCAAAACCCTATTTATTTCAAAAGTTATAATTACAGGGATTAAGTCTTTGTAGTCTTCAATTACAGCCGGTATGTGGGGTTTTGTATACATTACTTGATAACCGTCACCATTGGACAACGAGTTAGCCAATGGGTGATATGACCATAGTCACAGAAACAGGTCGAGTGACAAATACCGTTGGGTAATTGGTTGATAAAAACAATGTAATCACCCTTAATACTGTAAGTTATAACAAAGTTGTAATTGCAGTGATTAAGTCTTTGCCAATCTTAAAGAAGCAAATGTAAAAACTCTTAATGCTGTGAATTATAACAAATGTGTTTTTATACAAAAATGAATGAACTCACCAGTATTTCCTGCTGACCAAATCTTTTTAAAACGCGTTTCAGGTAATTACAGTAGATGGGAATTAGAGTGATGATACGGCACCGAAAGGCTTAAAGAAGTGGCTTATTTTATTAATTGAATTAAATTAAGAAAACATGGTTTCATATATTCGGGTTTATCCCTTATTAAAGCTACCTCTGTAAAACATGGGTTTTATCCCATCTATTTAATAAATAAAATCCGATGTTTTCTAAACTCTGATATTTTTCCTAACTCACGGTCCTGATGAATATTTCCGCTGCAATGTTTTTAATAACCACCGGTACCACTCGGCTGTTCGCGGCTCCCGATTCCGTCCAGGGTGGGGTCGGGGGCCGTGACAGAAGGTGGTATCAGAGCCACTTGTTTAAGCAATTAGGTGTTGTAATAATAATACCCACGCTTAAACGAAAGAGTTAGGAAATTGCTATTAATTGGTAGCACATGTGATGGTATTTAGACTTGAACCTAAGAAAAATGCTTTAGTATTAGCTTCGAGATAAGCTAATTACATGAGTAGATAAAATGTGATGGGTGTTAGTATGCCGTGAGGATGATGACTAGAACGTTGCAAGTATGGTAAATAAGCGATAACACTTGGCCACTGTTATTTCTTATTTATTGGTACTACTTGGTTCTGGAATATGATCCGTCACGTGAATACTAATTTCCTTGTTCTTTGATGAAAGCCTTAATAAAATATTCATTTTTAAATCATGATTTAAGAAGGATTTATTTATGGGGAATACCAATTACCTCTCCGGCAAGACTGGGTATGGTGTAGCAGACTCTCCAGCTTGTCCGGGTAAGATGGGGTTACCTCTCCGGCGAGAACCGGGTAAGATGGGGTATAGGATATGTCAAACAAGAGACAGAATTCCCTAAATAGTATCATGACCTGATGTCTGACTTGTCTTTGGAAATATGAATCTGTTAAATACATTGACCTTATGAATGGTATGTATATTACAGTATGTGAAATATATGATTATATATATATATATATATATATAAAGAAATCCAAAAACCATAAGGATTAACAATTTAGAATAAAACACAAGCATGTGTGTCAATGATAATTCTAGATTTCTTTATTAGGAATCTCTTGTATACATCTATAATTCCGATATCGAACATTATTTCGTTTGATCATCTGTCTCTTAACTCGTGCGACAAGGAGTATATGAACCCTTTATGCTGGGATGCCATCGAAAATATAAGAATTCCTTTTGCGTTACCTTAGATTATTAACGCATTAGGAAACCTGTAGCGAAAGTTGTGCTAGACACTAAACATCTCAAAACCTACGCTAATGAGAATAATTCTACTTTCTTTAAGAACTCTTGGGAAGATAAGAGTAACCGCGACTAGATGCACCTACAAAGACTCTCTTCACCTATAAAGATTTCCAGTAATAAAGAAGCTGTTACAAAATACATAGACTTCAAAGGACTAAAGTTGTCCAAACCATTAGTATATATGTTAAGAAAAATGAAGTAAGGTATGCTTCAAAATTTAGACATTTAGATAGTGAAACCCGATCTTCGAAACACAGGATCAAGACATATGCCATGAAATGGAAAGAATGAAAAGAACTGACAGAAAGGAAATCCTGTCTGCTTCATAAAAAGAAATAACATGGAAACGATGATTCCAGAGGTGGTTGCTGACTTAGGTTTAGGTTTGCAAGCCAACCGGAGAAGTAACCACAAGGAGGCAAGACAGACCAGCCGACAAAGTTCGTCTCTGGGAGGAAAGCTGCGAGTTATGCACGGAAGTAAGACATAGCGTATATGGTCTCGGAGTTCATTAACACTAGAGGCATGGAACTGAAAGAAATTCCGAACGACGTTTCCCAGAGGATCTACTTAGACTATCACCCGATCGTGAGAAGAAACTTAGAATTCATCCGAGACTAGGAACAACACCGATTGTTATGTCACAAAGTTAAAACTAATGTAGTAGTTGATGCTTTAAGTCATAAGTCTCATAGGAAGCCGAATCAAGTACGTGCTCTTAGATTAAATTGCGGATAGATTTAATAATTAAAGAGTACCCAAGAAACAGCAATCAAGGATGATGCTGAAAGATTATAAAGAAATAATGAAGGAATCAGAAAAAGGAACTAATGGAAATTAGTGATTCCATAAAGAATTCGGGTACCTATTCAAGGAAACCTGCAAGAAAGGATTCTCAAAGAAGCTCATAAAACTAAGTAGTTGTTGCATCGTGTAAGTGATATGAGGTATCAAGAGTCTTATAAGAATTACTGATAGATAGCAAGTTATGCCTCTAAGTATTTAATTTGTTAGCAAGTTAAAGCTGAACGTTAGAAACCTTTAGGTTGACTTCAACAATTAGAAACGCCTGTTTGGAAATGGGAACTAATAACCATGGATTTTGTTACTAAGTTACCCAAAACCAGAAAGGGTAATGATGCGATTTGGGTAATTGTGGATCGATTAACCAAATCAGCTCATTTTCTACCTATGAAAGAAACCTTTAGCATGGAAAGGTTAGCAAAGTTGTACGTAGACGAAATAGTATCCCTACATGGAGTTCCACTCTCTATTGTGTCGGATAGAGATAGTCGCTTCACCTCGCATTTCTGGACAAGTTTCCAAAAAGCCATGGGGACGCGATTAAATTTAAGTACAGCTTACCATCCTCAAACAGACGGACAAAATGAAAGGACGATCCAAACCCTGGAAGACATGCGCAGGGCATGTGTGATAGATTTGGTGGAAACTGGGACGACCATCTACCCTTAATTGAATTATCCTATAACAATAGTTATCATGCAAGCATCGAAGGTGCCCCATTCGAAGCACTGTATGGACGAAAATGCAGAACTCCAGTTTATTGGGCAGAAATAGGAGAAAACCAATTATCAGGTCCTGAAATCGTACAAGAAACCACCGATAAGATCACTCAAATCAAGGAAAGACTAAAAACGGCTCGAGATCGCCAAAAGAGTTACGCAGACAATCGACGCAAACCACTGGAATTTCAAGTCGGAGATAAGGTACTCTTGAAAGTTTCTCCTTGGAAAGGAGTAGTTCGATTCGGGAAGAAGGGAAAGTTGAGTCCAAGGTACGTAGGGCCATTCCCAGTCATCCAACGAATAGGACCAGTTGCCTATCGTTTACAACTACCAGAAGAACTAGCTGGAGTACATGACGTATTTCATGTATCCAACCTCAAGAAATGTCTATCTAACGAATCCCTGGTAGTACCTCTTCAAGACGTAGAGGTAAATGAGAAGTTAAAATTTATTGAGAAGCCACTGCAGATAGAAGACAGAAAGGTCAAGTTTCTCAAGCACAAGCGACTAGTGCTAGTCAAAGTCAAGTGGGATTCAAAGAGAGGACCTGAATACACTTGGGAGCTGGAATCAGAGATGAAGCGAAAATATCCCTACTTGTTCCAGTAAATCTCGAGGACGAGATTTTTACAAGGTGGGGAGGATGTAACAACTCTCATCAAAATTTCTAATTCATATTTTATTTTGCCCAATAGGAAACCCTAATTGAGACCCCCAAGTAATCCTGCACAAACCCTAAAAATTTCAGAACTGTTGGAATCAGGATCAGGGCCCCTAAAACTCAGGGGGGGTATTTCCTAATTGGTATTAACCTCACTGTTTGTTGTCTAAATTGAATTTCGTCGAACGGTCGACTCACACAGGCTACTAACAGACATGGCTACCCTATCCTAGAAGTGACCCGTCACGCCACGCGAGAGCCTCTCGTGACACGCGACAGCGCCGTTTTTTCAGTATAAATAGAGGAGTTTGGCACTGGAATTTGGGCGTCGGTTCGACGTTAAAATTCGATTCGTACACCGAGATATCGTCTGATTACTATAAAAAAACACACAATCACAAAATTCTGCAGCGATAACAGGGTAATAACTCGGTCACTACTACGATTTAATGTCCGATCGATAGAAACCAATCCGATGGATGTTTAAGTGCTGCCCAAACTTAGGTTATGCTTTGTCATTCGTCGTAAATTCGATGGATGTTTAAGTATCACACTTTGTCATTCATTATGAAGGTTTTGATCTCGTGAGTTGTCATAAAAGTTGAATTAAAGTTACTGACCTAGTTTTCGTGTGCATTGTTATTTGAATTAGGTTACAAGTCTAATCAGTAGGCTAAACGCTGCCCGTTTAAATCTGCAAATTGAGTCATTCTCTTTTTATCAAATTGCTTTCCAAAACCCTATTTATTCCAAAAGTTATAATTACAGGGATTAAGTCTTTGTAGTCTTCAATTACAGCCGGTATGTGGGGTTTTGTATACATTACTTAATAACCGTCACCATTGGACAACGAGTTAGCCAATGGGTGATATGACCATAGTCACAGAAACAGGTCGAGTGACAAATACCGTTGGGTAATTGGTTGATAAAAACAATGTAATCACCCTTAATACTGTAAGTTATAACAAAGTTATAATTGCAGTGATTAAGTCTTTGCCAATCTTAAAGAAGCAAATGTAAAAACTCTTAATGCTGTGAATTATAACAAATGTGTTTTTATACAAAAATGAATGAACTCACCAGTATTTCCTGCTGACCAAATCTTTTTAAAACACGTTTAAGGTAATTACAGTAGATGGGAATAAGAGTGATGATACGGCACCGAAAGGCTTAAAGAAGTGGCTTATTTTATTAATTGAATTAAATTAAGAAAACATGGTTTCATACGGGTTTATCCCTTATTAAAGCTACCTCTGTAAAACATGGGTTTTATCCCATCTATTTAATAAATAAAATCCGGTGTTTTCTAAACTCTGATATTTTTCCTAACTCACGGTTGTTGGTGCATCATATGTCTGTTTACTACGTCTTAATCGAGTCTTATGTCTAGATAGGTTGAATGAGTGCACAACAGGGATTGAATTAGGGTTTGATTATGTTTTAGGAGGTAATTCCGTTTGAAGGTGGTCCTGGATAAGTTCAAACGAAATCACCAAGGTAATTCCGTTTGAACATGGTTGTGTCATCTTCAAACGGAATAGCAACAAGTATATATAGGGTTGTGCTAGGTTCATTTGAGACGGACCAGTGTTAGGACCGGTTTTGCTCCGTTTCGATTGCGAACCGACTCGTGCGACGTGCGGAATCCGTGCACGAGCAAGACCGAAACACACGAACAGTAATTATAACTGTGATTCTATTCAAAGATCTGATATCGTACACGAACCGTGAATCACCTAGACACTTTCTCTCTCTAGTTTCTCTCTCTAGTTTCTCTCTCTAGCTCTAGAACTCCCAAGCTCCAAATGTGTAAAAGTGTCAAAAGTCTTCCAAAAGTCTCTAATTCTAACCCTACCTCATCTATTTATAGGCCAAGGGTTATAAGGGATTTCCCCTTATTTACAATAATGCCACCTTGCCTTTTTCTATCTAATATTACAATGTAAGGCTAGTTTGCTTCAGTTTCAGCTACGAATTGAGATGACGGAGGCGATAGACATACTGCACTAACAGACTCCCCCTTGGATATTGCCGCAGTCAATCTCAATCATTGAGTCAAACTCGTAGCCTCATTTCTTTCTCTCTCTCTAGCTAGAACAGAATCCCCGTGGATCTGTCTTCAGCTCTAGCTCCTTCCTTTCGGTAGACTCTTCAGGCTCCCCCTTTCGTCAAGCTTCCGTTCTTTTGGGATCGACACCTGGCTTTCCGGTTACAAGCTCTTCTGGGAAAGTATCCTGGCGCCTATGCACGCTTCCCCTTTCGTTGAGCTCGTCTTCAGACTCCCCCTTAGACTCAGCTGTCGGGATCGTAGTCTGGTACAACATCTGCAACACTCATACGTTTATAAGTAACAATGTTTTCAGTTGTCCAGGTATCGTAACCTGGCTCTATTAAACTTTCTAAATCAAGATCCTGGGACTAAGATATAATAATATGAAATATATCCAGGAATGCTTGATACTCTCCCCCTATCAACATGCTTCAAAGATTTGGCAGTTTCAACGAACCGGATCGGAAACTGGCTCTATTACAGATTTTAACAGTATAAGCATCCAAATCCCTCACAGTTAATCATCCAAGTCCAACTTAATGACCTTGGAGATATCACAAACTGTTTTTGATTTTTGATAAAAAAAAAAAAACTTCAAGTTTCAAATTAATGAACTTGTTTTATTTTTCAGAAACACAATCAGTATACTTAAATTTTGAAACTCAGCTCTCTGACATCGGTTGTCGAAAATAAAACAGAAATCAAAATCTTTTTGTACTTTTCTGAAAATATAAAGCAGTAAAGAAATATGTACAAACATATTTACAGACAATATTTTTGTTTGAGTTTGCGTCAGAGGATCATATTAGTTTTTGACAAGTCACAAGTACCGTTGAGCTTAGTTACACATTAAGAATTAAACAATTCACTTAGATTGTCGATATACTGGTCCACTTAAATTTTCATACAAAGTTCAACTGATTTAGGATACGAATTAGGTGAATTAAGAACTTAAACCTATTCATGTGTCCCACCTCTTGAATATACTCCCGTATCCAGATCCCAATATTCAGTCTTACAGGTGAGTATACCTAGATGATATCTGTAAGGGGAATAAATTATAGTACGAAACCGTGAGAGCTCAGGTCAGAACTTCCGTTCAGCAGAGAGATGACGACTCGACTTTTGGTGTGTCCCCTTTAGAGGATCTTTTGAATTACAACAGCCATGATTAGCATTTTTCAATGTTTCATCATTTTTAGCTGAGGGCTGCGCTATGTTTCAAGCAATGCAGAAAGTATTCTCCGGGGACTAGGCCATTGCTTCCGCAAAATCAGAAGTCCCGGGATAATACCCCAGATATCACTAAGCATAAAGACCTAGTATCTCAGAAAGAGGGACCTTTCAAACGAGATTTCAGGGGTTACCTATATATCCAAGTAGTGTTCCGCACGAAATAAGCAAGTTTGAATTTAGGTTTATATCCCGAAAAAGTTTACTAAATGTATAAAAACCTATCGGCATATCATCAGTGAGACTGTTTAACGCTATAAAATCATTACATTTCTTTAGCATACTGTAACTGTCTACTGATGTACTATCATTTCCTCTTTTTACATAAAAACTCAATTTTGAATTTTTATCATGTTTTTGACTTTTTCAAATTTTCTAATATTTTTGGATTTTCTGACAACAATATTACTCCCCCTAAAATGCAAAATCATTTAAAGAAAATTTGACAAATCGACACTGATAGCTTTGTCTCGCCATCCATTTTCTGCTTCACATGCTCTGTTTTGCAGAAAATATAACATACCCTCATGATTTACAACCCATTGAATTTCGACAGTTTGAAAACCGTTTTTCAATCTTGTGAAAGTAATCATGTTTGTTCAGCCGTGAGGGTTTCGGCGTATTCAATCAAAACTCCCCCTTACAACAAACTATTTTCCCATAATGATTTCAAAAGACTTAAGTTTGTTTTAATCAGAATGGTTTTTCCGGAAAAATTAGTTTGTTTACCCATCACTTATAGGTTCGGGGTCATCTCATCACCGTGATCTCTTTTAACCATTTTGAAAATTTAATATTATTAGGTCAAACACCACTATCACTTGTAGAAAATCAAGTACAACTTAATGTCCTTGATTAACCACTTGTAAGACGAAATATCACAGTTACCATCCTGTGAATTTCTCAAGAATGATGCCGATACCTGCTTCACACTTACCAACCTGGAAGCTCCGGCAAGTCAGGAATTCAACCAACAGATTTTGACACCCAAGCCTGACCAGCCTTAGGCGCATTTTGAGCATTTCTCTTTTCTTCATAAAACTCTTTCACTCCTTTTTCCTTACCATCAACCATCTTACTAAAAATATGTTTAACATTGCTATTAAACATTTTTCCAGTATCAACACCTTTTGATTTTAGGTTTGCGGCTCGTAATGGTGGAAAGTTCTCATCATTCATTAATGGAACTGTCTCTTCCTTTTTTACCTCAACTTGTAGCTCCTCTGATTTTGTGGAATCAGATTCATTGCCCGAACTTGGCTTGTCTGACTTGGATGAGCCAGATTCATCGCCAATAACTTTCTTCTTTTTCTTCTTTTCTGTCCTCAGATTTATATCTGAAGAATTCGATTTGCTTGACTTTGCCGTCGAGTGAATCGATTCATCAGAACTTTTATTCGAACCAACATGTGATCCTGAAGACAAAATCTTCTCCAAATACTCTCTCGCCTTCTTCCTCTTCTTCCTCAATCTGTCTCTCTGCCCCTGTGAAAGCTTTACTTTCTTATCTTCCACTTTCTGTTCTTTGGGCTTGACAGTGACTGGTTTCTTTACCATTCTCTGAGATTCAACCCTTGATCTTCCCATCGATCTCTTTGGGCAATCTCTGGCAATATGTCCTCTGATATGACAATTATTGCATCTTCGTGTTTCAAAATTCCAATTCTGGCAGTTAACAGCAATGTGTCCTCTAACACCACAGGTATGGCACACTCTGTTATCGTACCATCCACTTCTGTCAGTCCAAACCTTCAGATCATAACATTGTTTGGCTTGGTGATAATCATTTCTCCTCTTCAAAGCTGGATTTGTCTTTTGAGCACTGTGGTCAAACCTGCACCACTTATTACCATCATTTTGTGAATTTTCATTTACAAATTTTTTTGATTTTTTATAATGATTGGATGACTGAACTGATGAGCTTTTATTTTCATTTTTAAAATTTTTCAAATTTTTAACTTTTTGTTTCTGTTCTACACTCTTCTTAACAGGTTTTTGCTTAGAACATTCACCTGTTTCAGTAGAATGCAAAACAGTATTTTTAAATTTTTCTTGTAAATCTAAAAATATTTTTCTTTTCTTTTCTTTTTCTTTTTCATCATCAGCTTTGTCATCGCAATCTTCAATTTTGACTTTGTCAAAATTTGTGACATTGTCACTTATTGGAACAGAATTGATCGGTTTTGGATATGGATAATCTGGTGTTGATGACAAAGTCTCAAAACCTTTCAATTTCTCTTCAAGCTCTTTGATTTTAATCCGAGCTTTTTCAGCTTCATTTTCAAGCCGAATGATTTTCTGAAGATGAGAGTTTATTTCAATCTGTTTTTCAAGATTATTTTTAAAAATAACAGATTTTTCATCTTCTAAAATCTTCATTTGACTTTGAAAATCTTTTTCAAATTTTAAGTTTTCATTTTCAAACTCTTTTTCTTTTTCTTTCAAAATCTTGTTATCCAATGTCAAACTGTCCATATCACTCAACAGTTTGATATTTTCAGATTTTAGTTTTTCACAGTTCAAGCGCAACTCCAGAATCTGTTCATCATCAGTTTTCTTCCCATCTTTCAAAGCTTTGTTTTCCAATGTCAAATTCTCCGCATCACTCAAGAATTTGGCATTGTCTGCTCCAAGTTTATCACATTTTGAGCATTTTTCATTCATCTTTTCAACATCACCTTCTTTCTTTGTTTCCATCCTGAATGTTCCTGCACAAAAAATTTTAACAAAATCAAGAGGGTTTGCATATTCATCAATAAAACAACCTCTCTTAATATCATATTTCATGACATTTTTTGCAGCAAGACATACAGAAAATCTTTTTCTCATTTCGATGATCACTTCCAAATTTATCTTTTCTAAATTCCTTTTTATCTCATTCATCAACTCTTCTTTTCTTTTTTCTTTATCAAACTTATGTGAACTAAGCTTATTGATGAATTCTCTAAAATAAAGCTTTGAGAAACTAGCATCCCTTTTTAGTTCACTTAAAAATTTTTCCCACTCTAAAGGTAATGCATCAGCAAATTTTGAAATTTTTTCAGCATTTGAAACCCTTATCTCATATCTATCGAACTTATCAATCAAATCATCAAACCGTCTGTCCAATTGTTCCAAAGATTCATTTTTCATGCACAAGAAATTTTCGAATCTTTTAATCCAAACATCCTTCTTATTCTTCTTATCAATCCAAGATCCAGAAGTCCAAACGTTTAAATTTTTAAGATTCTCGTTTTCCTGTTCATCAAACATTTTATCCATCTTGAATCACCTGAAAATAAACAAACAAGATTAGTTCGATTATTATCAAACAACTTGATTGTTCAAATACTCGAACGAATGAGTCGACCAGATTGTGTGTGTGAGTCAAGGTGCTGCCAAATTTTCATCAGAATTCATTGTAAAGACTCATAAATCAGTAATAGAGAAGAAAGTTAAAAGGAACAAGCTGTGTGACGTTGTTTACTTTGATTCCGCCTTAGTAAATGATGATGAACTACCTTTACTGACTGTTTAGGGTCATGGAACCGATCCAACAAGTGGTATCAGAGCTCAGGACGAGGAGTTCATACCATTGCAGCTTGAAATCATCTGATTCTCTCACTTCTACCTTTCTTTTCTGATTTAAACAAGTTTTCACGGTTGAAATGGCCTGAAATTTTCACATATCAAACGAAATACAGTGTTAACTAATGCTTGAAAATTTGAGACTAAAATTCGACTTAAAACTGATCAAAAACACCAATTCCGTATGAAAATTGTTCGTAATATGCTGACATCATAGGTTTCCGTTTGAAATTTGCACATAATTACGTTTGAAAGTGCTCATTAAATCTGATCCGTTTGAAGAATATGGGTAATTACGTTTGAGGCATGTATTTCGTTTGAAAGTTCCGTTTGAAAGTCACACATATTTGTGATTACGTTTGAGGATTATAAAGTTTTGTTGGTCCGTTTGAAAGTGGTTCGTTTGAGAGTGGATCATTATTGTATTTCCGTTTGAAAGTGTCTAAGCATCACGTGAAACAATAAATTGCACCGACCCATTCAAGAGTATCGGCCCAATCATTCTTTAAATTGATTCAGACTTGTTGTGCAGCCCAATGAAAATTTAGATAACATCAACATTGTCGGTCATCATCAAATTGCAAGAAACCATTATTGATTAATTGCATGTGAAAGTTGTCGACCATTTAAAAAAAAACATGTGCATTGTTTGTCAGCCCACTACATATTAGCAGCCCAATCAAAGAACATTGAAATATATGTTGTCGGCTCTTTAATTGATAATTGTCAGGCTACTTGTTATTGCATGTGAATTTATAAATGATTTGTCAACTGTGACTTAGAGTGAATGGCCCAATAGAATTCAAGATTTGCATGTAAGTGGCCCAATCAAATTGTTGAGTGATTCTAAATTGTTGGCCACATTTAATAGAATTCAAGACGTTTAACAAAGAATTTGTGGTTAAAATGTTTGACGAGAAGGAAAACGTTAAACTTGAAAGACTAAACAATTGGTATAGTGGCTGTTATCTTGAGGCAAAGGAGGTTGTGGTTGAAAGATTTAAATATTTTATGTGTAGGAAATATGAGAACTTTAATGATATGGAAAAGCGATATGATGATTTACTTAAAGGTTTGAGAATGAATTACTTAAAGATATCGGATGCTGAACAGATATCTAAGTTTGCAGATGCATTACCTTTGGATTGGGATGAATTTTTGGGAAAACTGAAAAAAGATTCTAAGTTCTCAAAATTTAGTTCAAATGATTTCATCAGAGAGCTTAGAACACACAATGATGAGAATGAAAAGAAAAAGAAAGAGTTGATAGAGGAATTAAAAAGAAGTTCAAAATATATAAGTTTGGACATAATTCTTGAAATAATCAAAAGAATTAGAAATGGTATTGATGTAAGAAGTAGGATGAAATATGATCTCAAGAGAGGTTGTTTTTTAAATGAAGATTTGAATCCTGCTGATATGGTTAAAATTTTTCTTGCAGGAACGTCAAAGATTGAAGAATCCAAGAAAGATGAAACTTCAAAATGTGAAGTTGTGTGCTCAAAATGCGAAAAATCTGCAGCAGACAATGTTAAACTCTTGAAGGATATGGAAAATTTGACATTGGAAAACAAAAGTTTAAAAAATGAAAAACTGAAATTGGAAAAAGATTTTGAAGAAATTAAAGTTGAAAATGAAAATGTTTCTTGGATAAAATTAGAAAATAAAGTTTTAAAAGAAAAAGAAACAGAATTTCAAGATCAGATAAGAGTTTTTGAAAATGAAAAATCTGTTCTTGAAGAGAACAAAATTGTGAATGAAAAGGCAATCAATTCTCATCTTGAGAAAATCTCTCAGCTTAAAAATGAAGCTGAGAATTCAAGGAACAAAATTGAAGAACTTGAAAAGAAATTGAAAGGCTTTGTGACTTCATCATTATTACCAGATCTTGTATGTCCAAAACCGATCAATTCTGTTCCAATAAGTGACAATGTCAAAAATTTTGACAAAGTCAAAATTGAAGATTGCGATGACAAAGCTGATGATGAAAAAGAAAAAGAAAAGAAAAGAAAAATATTTTTAGAATTACAAGAAAATTTTCAAAATACTGTTTTGCAATCTACTGAAATAGGTGAATGCTCAAAGCAAAAACCTGTTAAGAAGATTGTAGAACAGAAACAAAAATTTAAAAATTTGAAAAATTTTCAAAATGAAAATAAAAGCTCATCAATTCAGTCATCCAATCATTGTGAAAAACCACAAAAATTTAAAAAACAAAACATACAAAAAATTGGTAATCAGTGGTGCAGGTTTGACCACAGTGCTCAAATGCCAAATCAAGGATACAAGAGGAGACATGAGTACCACAAGGCAAATCAATGCTATGATCTGAGTGTTTGGTATGAAAATGGTGTGTGGTATGAAAGTGGTGAAAGGTACGATAACAGAGTATGTTACACTTGTGGATATCAAGGACACATTGCTGTTAACTGCCAAAGCCAGAGATTCGAAACAAGAAGGTGCTATAAATGCCAGATCAGAGGCCATATTGCAAGGGATTGCCCAATGAGATCAAAAGCAAGATCGAGGGCTGAATCTCAGGAAAAGTCAAAGAACTCAGTTGAAATTGAAGAAAAGCCCAAAAGATAGAAAAAGAAAAAGGAGAAAGTAAAATTATCACAGGGGCAGAAAGATCGTTTGAGAAAGAAAAGGAAGAAAGCTAGAGAGTATCTAGAAAAGATTTTGTCCTCGGGTACAACTGGTAATCCGAGAAAAAGTTCTGATGAATCGATTTGCTCAACTAACAAGGATCAATCAAGCAAAACGAATTCATCAGATACAAATCTGAGGACAAAAGAAAAGATACAGAAAGAAAAATTAACTAATCAAAACAATGAAAAATCAAAGAAAGTTAATTTTTCAGACAAAGCTTTTATCAAAGTTTTTAAGTATGAAAAAGACTGTGAAAGAATTTGTACATCATAGGTTGACAAGTTTGGAAAGCTTAAAAATTGTAAGCATTGGGTTCCAATAGAAAATGGCAATGAATTTGTTTCAGTGAAAACAAAAGAGCCATCTTCTGACAAGGAATTTGTTTCTTCGGAAACAAAGGAGCCACGTGTTGGTGATGAATCTGACTCTTCAAAGTCAGACAAGCCACATTCAGGCAATGATTCTGGTTCGTCAAAACCAGAAGAGCCATCTGTTAAGGTAAAAACTGTCAAACCCAAGGCTGGTCAGGCTTGGGTGAATTTGTTCAAGTAAAATCCTGACTTGCCGGAGTTCCCAGGTTGGTAAGTGTGGAACAGGAATCGGCATCTTTCTTGAGAAATTCACAGGTAGGTAACTGTGATATTTCGAATTACAAAAGATTCATCAAGGACATTAAGTTGTACTTGATTTATCTTTCCGACAAGAGGTATTGTTGATAGATTCTGAAAATGTATTGAAGGAGAACAATGTGATGAAACCCCAAGTTTGTGAAAAGACAAACAAAACTAATTTTCCGGAAAAAACATTTTTGATTAAAACAAACTTAAGTGTTTTGAAATCATAATGGGAAAATAGTTTGTTGTCAAGGGGAGTTCTGATTGTTTACGCCAAGTGAATGGTGAATTGAAGCAATTTGATATCATGTTGTCACTTTACCTTGTACAGTTTGTTTTCAAATTTTCCCAGAAAATCAAAATTGAGACATATTTTGATTTTAGGGGGAGAAAAATTTTTAAAAAATTAGAAAATTTGAAAATGCCAAAAACATTGAAAAAGCAAAAATGAGTTTTGTTGAGAAAAGAGGAAATGATAGTAAATCAGTGGACTATCACAGCATGCTAAAGAAATGTAATGTCAAATGTGATAAACGGTCTCACTAATGATGTGACGATAGGCTCAGCTAGACTAGTAGATTTGCGATAACGATACAAACATAAATGAAAAAGCCTAGTTCTAGTGGAAAACAAGGTTGAAAGCATAGTACTTAGTTTTGTCCTTCTTGACTGTGTGCCTGCTCGGTAATCGCTGATTGTCGAAAGACATAAAACCGGTTAAGTCTGTGAGTTTTCACAACTTTCCTGAAAAGTCACTGTGATTGTGCATTTCATTTTGCAAAGATTTAAACTTGTTTGATTTCTTTATTTTGTTTAAGCATTGGACATCCTCTGTGTATACGTGAGTATCGACCTAGATGTTATTGCCTAAACGTTCTGCTTTATTTTCTTTGGTGTTTCGTTTAAGCTTTGGACCTCCTTTGCGTATACGGAAGTATCGACCTGGTGGTTAAAGCCTAAACAACTTCAACTTATTTTTATTTTCTTATTTTGTTTAAACATTGGACTTTCTCTGCGTATCGAAAGATCGACCTGATTGTTAATGTTTAAACATTCTGCTTTGTTTTTGCACATATCACAGTTGATGAAAGTTTAAAGGCATTACTTGAGTCAGTGTATTGCATGATGAGGGGATATGCTGAGATCGTGGGGTCCATAAGAATTTAGTGCAAAATTAATATACCTTAACGTATCGGTAAGCATTTCGAAAGTTTTTAGATTGAGTTTAAGAGGACAACTATATCGTCAATCTATGTGAATCGTTTAGAACTTAAAATGTTTAAAGCTTAACGGTGTTGAAGATATGTCTCAAAAACTGATATGATCCTCTTACAAAAACTCACAAAAATATTGTCTGTATATATTTCTTTACTGCATTTTTTTAAAAAAAAACAAAAACCCAAAAAGATTGTGTTTTAGTATAGATTTTTGAAAATACAAAAAGATTTTCGACAACTGATGTTGGAAAGCGGATTTTCAAAATTCCAAGTGCTAAACATGATGATTTGGATTGGGAGAGTATGTTGAAAACATTGAATGTTATATACAAATGTTTTGATAGATTGTGTGGTTAGTTAATCAAGGTCATTCATTTGAACTTGATGTAACTATACAGATTGATGAATGAATGATTTCTACCATTAAGTTTCTTAAATCTAAATGTTATAAATTTGTAAAACTTATGTTGTGGTAGAGGATGTGCAGGTGACAATCTAGAACTTCATGGCACAGATTGTGTAAAGTTTGAACCAGAAAATAAATTCCAGCTTATCGAAAGGGGGAGTTTACATTCTGGATCAACAATCAAATTGAAGTTTGAAGAATGAGATTGATAGAAGTTTAAGGGAGCTTTACTGTGTTAACGCAAAGACTGATGAAGACTGAAGACTTGACACTACAAACTTCGTCGACATCCAAGGGGGAGTCTGTTAGTGTAGTTTGTCTGTCAACTTCGTCTGGTATCAAGTCTTGCATTGTTCAATTTGGATAAAGAGACAAAGACTCGACGCCGAAGACTTCGTCAACATCCAAGGGGGAGTCTGTTGGTGCATCATATGTCTGTTTACTACGTCTTAATCGAGTCTTATGTCTAGATAGGTTGAATGAGTGCACAACAGGGATTGAATTAGGGTTTGATTATGTTTTAGGAGGTAATTCCGTTTGAAGGTGGTCTTGGACAAGTTCAAACGAAATCACCAAGGAAATTCCGTTTGAACATGGTTGTGTCATCTTCAAACGGAATAGCAACTAGTATATATAGGGTTGTGCTAGGTTCATTTGAGATGGACCAGATTGTGTGTGTGAGTCAAGGTGCTGCCAAATTTTCATCCGAATTCATTGTAAAGACTCAGAAATCAGTAATAGAGAAGAAAGTTAAAAGGAACAAGCTGTGTGACGTTGTTTACTTTGATTCCGCCTTAGTAAATGATGATGAACTACCTATACTGACTGTTTAGGGTCACGGAACCGATCCAACAACGGTCCTGATGAATATTTCCGCTGTAATGTTTTTAATAACCACCGGTACCACTCGGCTGTTCGCGGCTCCCGATTCCATCCAGAGTGGGGTCGGGGGCCGTGACACAAACCAGCTGAAGGAACGAATAAAAAGAACGTAAGAGCCTTTCAGCTGACTACTCAAGAAGCATAACTCATCCCAGACGTGATAGCTGGTACGTTCCTAGTTCATAACGTTTATGCAAAAGTATCATTTGACTCTGGTGCAAACCAAAGTTTTATAAATACTTCATTCTGTCAAGCTCTTAAACTACCCTTAACCAACCTTAGACAAATATTTACTGTCGAAACGGCAGATGGGAATTCTGTTAAAATAGATAGGGTTTTGCGAGAAGGAAATATAGAACTCTTAGGCCATAAATTTTCTGCAAACCTGTTACCTATGGATTTAGCCGGATTCGATGTTGTATTAGGAATGGAGTGGTTAGTAGCCAACCATGCTCGAATTCTTTGTGATAAGAATTCCATAGAAATTCATGCACCCACAGGAGAAATAGTGGTGATTACAGGAGATAAGCCACGTAAGCCACTGAAATTCATCTCAGTAATGAAAGTGGCCAGTTATTCAAGAAAACAAGAAATAGTGTATAGGATTTCGGTAATCATTAACACTAAAGGTAAAGAACTTAAGGAAATTCTAGTAGTGTCAGAATACTCTGATGTATTCCCAGAAGAACTACCTGGATTACCACCCGATAGGGAAGTGGAATTTAGAATTCATCTAATTCCTGGAACTATACCGATAGCCAAGGCACCTTATCGGTTAGCACCCACCGAAATGTTAGAACTGAAAAAGCAGTTAGATGAATTGCTTAGTAAAGGATTTATACAACCTAGTTCATCCCCGTGGGGAGCTCCAGTGTTGTTTGTGAAAAACAAAGATGGTTCGATGCGAATGTGTATCGATTACAGGGAATTGAATAAGGTTACAATTAAGAATTGATACCCATTACCTAGGATTGATGATCTCTTTGATCAACTCCAAGGAGCTAGATATTTCTCTAAGATAGATTTACGCTCTGGATATCATCAGTTGAAGGTACAAGAAGAAGACATACCTAAAACTGCTTTCAGAACTAGGTATGGTCATTACGAGTTTACAGTCATGCCCTTTGGATTAACAAATGCTCCTGCAGCATTCATGGACATGATGAATAGGATCTGTAAACCGTACTTGGATAAATTTGTAATTGTCTTTATCGACAATATACTTATTTACTTCAAAAGTCAGGATGACCATTGTGAGCATTTGCATGCACTCTTAGCTTTGTTAAGAAGAGAAAAGCTTTATGCCAAATTCTCGAAGTGTGAATTTTGGCTACAAGAGGTATAATTATTAGGACACATGGTGAATCACGAAGGTATTCACGTAGATCCCTCCAAAATAGAAGCGATCACCAAATGGAAGGTCCCGTAATCAGCTATGGAAATTAGAAGTTTTCTAGGATTAGCCGGATACTATAGACGGTTTATTAAAGATTTTTCTAAGATAGTTGTGCCATTAACAAAGCTAACCTGTAAAGCATTAAAGTTTGAATGGGGACCTAGGCAAGAAGAGGCTTTTAAGATTTTAAAGCAAAGGTTAACGAATGCCCCAATTCTTTCCTTACCAGAAGGAACAGAAGATTTTGAAGTCTATTGTGACGCTTCTAAGCTAGGATTAGGATGTGTGCTAATGCAACGCAAGAAGGTAATTGCGTATGCATCAAGACAATTGAAGAAGCATGAAGAGAATTATACAACTCACGACTTAGAATTAGGAGCAATAATTTTTGCCCTTAAGATTTGGAGGCACTGTCTGTATGGAAGTAAGTTTACAGTCTATACAGATCATAAGAGTTCAAGATACATATTTGGGCAAAAAGAATTGAACATGAGGCAAAGAAGATGGATGGAAATTCTAAGTGACTAAGACTGTGATATTCAATATCACGAAGGAAAAGCAAACGTAGTTGCAGATGCCTTAAGTCGTAAGTATCATGAAAAGCAAAAGCGAGTTCGTGCTCTTAGATTAAATCTTCAAGTAGATTTAATGGAACAACTGAAGAATGTTCAAGTAACAGCAATCAAGGATGATGCTGAAGGAATGAAAGGACGAATAAAGGAATTAGAGCAAGGAAGTGATGGAATTTGGAGATTCCATAAGAAAAGGATTTGGGTACCTAAGCGAGGAGAATTAAGAAATAAGATTTTAGAGGAAGCCCATAAATCTAGATATACCATGCATCCTGGTAATAATAAGATGTACCAAGATTTAAGGAATAACTTTTGGTGGATAGGAATGAAAAAGGACATAGCTAGATATGTTTCTAAGTGTCTAACTTGTTCGCAAGTTAAAGCAGAACACCAGAAACCTTCAGGATTACTCCAACAATTAGAAATGCCTGTATGGAAATGGGAACTCATAACAATGGACTTTGTTACTAAGTTGCCCAAAACCAGAAAGGGTAATGACGCGATTTGGGTAATTGTGGATCGATTAACCAAATCAGCTCATTTTCTACCCATGAAGGAAACTTTCAGCATGGGAAGATTAGCCAAGTTATACGTAGACGAAGTAGTATCCTTACATGGAGTCCCACTCTCTATTGTATCGGATAGGGATAGTCGTTTCACTTCACATTTCTGGACAAGTTTCCAAGAAGCCATGGGGACGCGGTTAAATTTAAGTACAGCTTATCATCCCCAAACAGATGGACAAAGTGAAAGAACGATCCAAACCCTGGAAGACATGCTTAGGGCATGTGTGATAGATTTTGGTGGAAACTGGGATGACCACCTACCTTTAATCGAATTCTCCTATAACAATAGTTGTCACTCAAGCATCGAAGCTGCCCCGTTCGAAGCACTGTATGGACGGAAGTGTAGAACTCTAGTTTGCTGGGCAGAGATAGGAGAAAGTCTATTATCAGGTCCCGAAATCGTACAAGAACCCACCGACAAGATAACTCAAATCAAGGAAAGACTAAAGACAGCTCGAGATCGTCAGAAGAGTTATGCAGACAATAGACGCAAGCCGTTGGAATTTCAAGTTGGAGACAAGGTTCTCTTGAAAGTTTCTCCTTGGAAAGGAGTAGTTCGGTTCGGTAAGAAAGGAAAACTAAGTCCAAGGTACGTATGACCATTCCCAGTAATCCAACGCATAGGACCAGTTGCCTATCGCTTGCAACTACCTGAAGAGTTAGCCGGGGTACATGACGTATTTCATGTATCCAACCTCAAGAAATGTTTATCTGACGAATCCCTGGTAGTACCTCTTCAAGATATAGAGGTAAATGAAAAGCTAAAATTTGTTGAGAAACCGCTTCAAATAGAAGACCGAAAGGTCAAGTTTATCAAACACAAAAGACTAATACTAGTCAAAGTCAAGTGGGATTCAAAGAGAGGACCGGAGTACACTTGGGAGCTGGAATCCGAAATGAAGCGAAAGTACCCTCACTTATTTCAGTAAATCTCGAGGATGAGATTATAAATAAGGTGGGGAGGATGTAAGGACCTACAAAAATGTCCCAAAACGACACGTAAGTCGTATCCCGGGCCCCTAAAACCCTAATCCATAACAAAAATCAAGAAAATCAGATTTTGGTTTTCACGCGGGCCGCGTAAGCCTTAAGGTGAGGCTACGCAGGCCGCGACAACTTAAAAATCATTCGGATAAGCGTTCAAGCCACGTGTCGCACACGTGGCAGACCTACCTGTGACACGCTAGCCCGAGTCGTAGACTAGGTGGCTCTCGCGGGCCGCGTAAAAGCCCGTTAAGGCTTACGCGGGCCGCGTAAAACTCAAAATGTTGCTATAAGTAGCATGTGCATGGGACTTGCTTCTGTACTCGAAATCTCACTTTCAAAACGCCCCAATTCTGCTAAAAACGAGTTTTACGGTGTCACGACGCTGCTACGATACAGGGTATTAACTCGATCACTGCTACGATATAATGTCCGATCGATTGAAACCAATCTGATGGATGTTTAAGTGCTGCCCAAATTAGGGCTATACTTTGTCATTCGTTGTGAGGGTTTTAATCTCGTGGGCTTATCGTAAATGTTGTATTAAGTTACTGACCTAGTTTCGTGTGCATTGTTGTTTAAACTAGGTT
Organism: Helianthus tuberosus; assembly: GCA_030545235.1. Taxonomy (NCBI): domain Eukaryota; kingdom Viridiplantae; phylum Streptophyta; class Magnoliopsida; order Asterales; family Asteraceae; genus Helianthus; species Helianthus tuberosus. The sequence goes on from JARYGA010055307.1 coordinate 162,071, forward strand.
ACAAGGCTTATCAGTAGGCTAAACTCTGCCCGTTTAAACTTGCAATGTAAGTCATTCTCTTTTATCAACAATGTTTTACAATACTCCAATTATTTTCAAAAGTTATAATTACAAGGATTAAGTCGTGGTTATCTTGAATCACTGGCTAGTGGGGTATTGTGCACATTACTAATTTCTCACGGTTAGGTTCATCAACCTAACAGTGATAATCATCACTACTTGGGTGAAACGACCCAATAGTGGTATGACCATCGTCACCAGGGTGTGACACGGCGCCAGATAAAAATAAGATAGTAGCCATTGTAATCGCTCTTATGCTGTAATTCATAGCTATGTGTCGTTTTATCAAAATTGAGTGACTCGCCAGTATTTCCCCGCTGATAAAATATTTTTAAAACATGTTTCAGGTGACCTACTTTGAATCAAGGAAAAGTGCTACGGAGCACTAATAAAGCTTGAAGTGGTGGCTCAGTGAAATAAATAAACATGTTTTGTAAAACAGGGAATTTCCTCGTGAAATTCCTCTATTGTAAATTACGGGGTTTTGTCCCAGATTATGAAATAAAATAATTGGGCATTTTCAAGTTTTAAACGATCCTGTTAAACTTCCGCTATCAACTCAAATAATAAATACCACAGGTTTCTGTCCCGCGGCTCCTGGACCGGGTAACACCGGGACGGGGGCCGTGACACAAGGTAGGGATAACGAGTCAATGGTTTTGACTCGCGCTAGGTATGTATAAAAGGTTATGCTTTTGGTAGGGGCTTATGGCCCGACTAAAGAGGGATGAGTCAAATTTGGGTAATAGATTAACCCAAGTGAGGTGCATTTAGCATTTTGGGTAAAACGGTCATTCGAACTCTTCCATTAGGCGAAAATGAACTATATTGGCTAAAATGCCCTTGGATGATGAATTGGACAAATTACCCCTAAAGATAGATTAAAAAAATGAGTACTATAATTGGATTGATCATTTTGGTAACGTAAAAATGGGAGGCGAGAGCTTTATGGCTTAAAGCCTCCTAACGGGTCGGTTGGGTAACTAATTTCGAACCGTAAAAGTGATTTAAAAAGAGAACACGATTTTAGCTGACATGGCCGAGTAAGGATGCTGAGAAAAAGACAAATTTCAGTTGACACGGCCGGGTGGAAACCTGACCCAGCCGTGTATGGGGGCTGAAAAAATGTGATTAATGTTTTCGTTCAAATGTTTTGTTTAGTAAGCGTTGGACCATTTAACTTGAACACTAATTGTTTCTAGTGTTTATGATACGCTTTCGCAAAGGCGGGAACCGGACGGGCGACCAAGCACGCGAAGAACCGAACACTATTAAACCGCTAACTCTTTGGAGATGATTATGAAAAGGTTGAAGCATGATCATGCACAAGAAAGCTCTCAAGTTTAACACTTTATTATTGTAAAATGTAAATCAAGTGTAGTAATTAGTTATGTCGGTTCGTCTGGGTTATCAGTTAACCCAGACGTGTAAGTTCTGTTTAAAAAAAGTTTAGGACTAAATTACCCGAAACTTTAAAATATACTAGAAAACGGGTTAGAGTTCTACAATGGTGGCTTAAATAGGCGAAAATAAGGTTTTTACGCGCTAGGGCCCGGTCTGGCCTAAACCATATAAGTGCGTACGACCCGTACCCACTTCAAAAGCCCCAAAATAACTTGCTGAGCACACTATTAAATTTGGAGGGTATTGTCCGTGTTGTTCTTACTTCTTAGTGGGTACGACCTGTATTGTGGTCTAATCCAACTTTACATATTCACAAGTCCACCTCAATATCCTCATCTCTACCACCTCTATCTTTCACATTTGAGTGTTTTTAATTCTTTTTTTTTTTTAAAGTAGACTTCATTAAACACACCTCCGACCCAAAAAGGCAAAAGGCCAACAAACAACACACCTCCGACCCAAACGGGCAGAAGGCACACAAATTACAACATGTAAAAGGGATATTTACACTATTCCTCCTATCTAATAGAATTATAAGAAGACCTATTTTTAACCACCCAGACCCTCTAGATCTAACCTCTCCTAAGATATCTTGCGGGCCGCGCTTAAAGTTTAGAAACACCACCTCATTTCTTCCTTTCCATATGCACCAACACGTTATTAATAATCTTCTTAGCTTTTTTCCCCAATTGCAAAAAAAATGTGAGCTTCCATAAGGTCTTTGAACTCGAAAACGAAAATTGGCGGAATATTGCACCACTTACTAAGCCCCATCCAAATTCTATTCGATAACATACAAGCCGTAAATAGATGATCTGTCGTTTCCTCCTGCTCCTCACATATAGGACACAAAACTGTCGGGATATATACATTCCTTCTTCTTAAATTCTTCCTAGTTGCTAATCTGTCTAGGTTCCATGCCATGATGTTGCATTTGAGTGGAACCCATTTGCACCATTGAAAGACCGGCAACTGAAGCACAACCCTATCTTCTTCCTTTAATTTTTTTATAGATTTCACCGAGAACGTTCCCGTGTCATCTCCCAACCACTTCCATGTATCCTCCTCACTATATAGGACCACCTACTCAAGAATATCTTGGCATTCCTGCCACTCCTTCAACTCGACTTCCTACTCCGACGCTCTAGACCGGTTCCAATTATAGCCTAAGCTTGCTTGCTCAGCATTAATCATGTCTGCCACCCTGCAAGATTTAACCGACTCTAGACCAAAGAGGTGGGGCCATCTAACCATAAATGGTTGATTTCCCACCCATGTGACGAACATCACCCCCATTCCGCCACCTTACCCAAAATCAAGCTATTTATACCTTTCTCATTAAATTTTAATTTAGACTCCAATAGCACGATATTTTTCCAGCACCCAGAAATGTTTTCGTTTAGAGGGAGGAAACCCCAATTACTATTTTTAAAATGACACGCGACCACTACCTTCTTCCATAAACTTTGGTTTTCCGCTCTAAACCTCCACGCTCATTTAGCTAAGACTTAACAATCAATTTCGTATAACATAACCGGTCTAACTAACACAAACTTTTTTTTAAACGGACAACGAATCCTCCAAATGAGCTGCTAGCGAACCACATCGGGATACACTCGCCTCCGAACCGGGGAAAACCCTCACCTAGAGTCGAAGCCCGTGAACACTCGCCCGAAGGCATGATAGTGCGGTGAGGTAAAACCCGCTCAGTTCAAGGATGAACTAGCGATGTCCACCTATTCACCTAGTCTCCCATCATCATCAGGTACCGCAGAATATAATGGAGATGACAGGAATCGAACCTGGGCTCCTTAAAACACCAAATCTCTCCATTACCATTCCACCACCACTTCATTAACAACTAACACAAACGTTTAAAAAGTCCCCGACACCTCACTTTAGTTAACAAAGTGTTTACAAAGCCACCCCATAAAATAAAAAACAAAGAAAAAAAAGCCCCCCTTACATAAAAGGGTAAAGGATCAAATAAAAACAAAATTAACGTACGAAACGTACGAATTGAGGGAAAAAGCAAAAAGTGGCGGTGTCATTTTGGTAATTATCAGCAACTTCAAAATTACTGGGGAAAAAGCAAAAAGTGGCGGTGGCAATCTGGTAATTATCAGCAACTTCAAAATTACTCTAGTAGAGTAATTTTGAGCATCTGTAGAGTATTTTTGGAAAATGTAGGGTAATTATCAAATTACTTTAGTAGAGTAATTTTGACTTCTGTAGAGTAATTTTGGAAAATGTCTTGTAGAGTAATTTTGTTAGCATTTAGTTATGGGGTTTAGTTTTTAGCTTTTAGTTTGGGGGGGGGGGGGGGGTTAGGTTTTTTTTTTTTTTTTTTTTGGGGGGGGGGGGGTGGTTTAGGTTTTTGGGGGTGAGGGGTGGTTTAGGGTTTTTTAGGTTTTTGGGGGGTGGTGGGTTAGTGTAATTTTGATAATTACCCTACATACCCTACACGACCAAAATTACTCTACATGAACTTTTACAAAATTACTCTACAGAAGCTCAAAATTACAAAATTACTCTACTAGAGTAATTTTGAAGTTGCTGATAATTACCAAAATGCCACCACCACTTTTTTTACTTTTCTTTCAATTCGTACGTTTCGTACGTTTATTTTATTTTCACGGGAACTTAACTCTACATAAAAGAGCATACATTTTTTGTTTGAACGGCATTAAAGAGCAAACATAAAAACATAAAACAAAAAGATGAATTTTTCACTACACGTCAAAGACTTTTTTCAAGATTCGATTCTTCTCTATCCCATTTGATTCGTTTATAATCATACCTATCCCAACTCGCAATTACACCCATATCAATGTATCATAGATCCCCCATAATTATTATTTCTCAGTCCTTTTTAATAATAATAATAATAATAATAATAATAATAATAATAATAATAATAATAATAATAATAAAAACACACCAATACATCTATAAATATGTGTCAATCTTGCGCAGTTTTTGGGAGTGTGTAATCGTTCCCCACAACCTCACTAGTCCCCTAATTTGCATACCCAATCCAATTTGAATACTTCTTCTTTTCAATTCATTCACATTTCACACTCAATAAAGATTAAAGATACTGTGAGAGATAAGGGAGAATATACACATACATACATATATATATATAAGTAGTATACATCGCTGGCTTATTTAGAAAACGTAGCGAATTCGGAAGCGGAACAGAGAGAATATCTTTTGTCAATTGAACAAGAAGTAGATTGTTTTGTAATTCCAATGGACGACGTCGTTTCTACTCGTCCAACTAAGGTTTATGATGATCAATCAATTGCTATTGAGATTCCTGAAACTGCTCATCAGATCAGCAGCGGTTAGTTTTTTCTTTCTTTTTTTTTTTTTACTGATTGTTTTTGTTTTGTTTCTCAATTTACCGGCTTTACTTTATTATAAAAAAAAAACGCCCCGCTTGCGGTGTGCACATATAATGTATGTATGTGTGAGCCCGGGGGAGTGAAAGTGCACTAATTTTAACGTTATTTTACTAATTTTGTGAAAATAACGTTAAAAGCTGAGGACGGTTAATCATGCAACATGCGGTGGTGTTGATAGCTGAAAGACAAAAGAGTACATGCACTAATCGGTCTTTGTCCTAATTGCCGAGTGTTATGTGCCTTATGTCCAAGGCTTGATGCAAAACTACAATCGAGCCGGGGGTCTCATTTGAAGCAACCTCTCTATTCCTACGGGTTAGAGGTAAGGCTGTCTACATCTTACCCTCCTCAGACCCTACCTTAGCTTTGCTATTGGTGGGATTTACTGAGTATGATGATGATAACTTTATTATAAAAAAAATTAACCTCTATTGATGATATTATTTTTGTGTGGATTAATATTATTGAATTCCGTGAACCAAACGTACCCGACTTTAAATTTTAAGATGCAACTGTTTGTTTGTTTTATCTGTTGCTCCTATAGTTTACTCTTCACTTTATATTAGCGAAAGTTTACAACAATCACTACTGGTTTTTTCGTTATGATATCTGGATTATTATAGTGTATCATAGGGATGAGCTCGGTACCGAAAATCTCCAAAAAGGGTACAGGTACCGAAAATACCCGTTACAGTTTGGTACCGGTATTTGAAGGTAAAAACCGATAAATACCGGTACCGAAAACGTCCAAAACAGTGGCGAAGCTTGAAAATTTTCATCGGGGGGTCGGAAGTCACCGGACCTAAAAATTCTATATAAGTAAATTTTTTTCTTATAAAACCGGGGGGTCGAAAACGTATATACCTAAAAAAATCATACGAAACGTACATACATAACATGTTGAGCAAAAAGTTCGGGGGTCGGGCGCACTCCCGGCCCCTTGAAAGCTACGCCCCTGGTCCAAAATCGGTACCGAAAATATTTCGGCTCGGGAATTCGATACCCAGTACCATTTGCTCATCCCTACTGTATCGTACACGTAAAAAGGGTTTTTTTTAGCTGGGGATATCTCCCCACACAAAACCCGACAAATAGGTCTGCTATAAGTGAGATTATACTGTATATGTTTGTTTATGTTTGTTTGGGAGGGATTATATATGTAATCTCTTGATTTTGTTTGGGAAAACTATATCTAAGGGAATAAGGGGTGTTTGGATGTGGATTTGGGAAATAATAAATTTATATAAAATCTGAATGAGATATTCAGAAGCCAAACAGGGAACTTTGCATCTATACCAATAACCTGTTTTGAGTTTTCATACAAAATTGTTGTCAAGATAATATTCACTTGTACCAAAGATTCAGAATCTTTTTAATCAAGCTGAGTACCCTTGGATAATTTGGTACAACAAAAATACTATCTTTTAGTTTGCTTTTGACTCATTTTGTGAAAACTTGTAAATTTTTCATGTGGGAAGACCCATATAATTGTAAAGTTATTGACTTTCTTATTTTTCAAGCTAAGGTAGACATTTGTCAGTAGTCAATATCACATATTATTCAATAAAGTTCCTTACTTTTTATGCTTTTTACGGGTATTTTTGAAAATTGGTTAGTGCTCGATCATCTTTATTAAAGGACATGTTAGTCAAAGTGTCAAACGTTTGCAACTTTCATGGGGAAGGTTGTTAGGTAGTTACATGTAGGCCCAACAGGTAACGGGTTATGAGCAAGATAAGTTTAGCCTCTAAACGGGCCGTTTCAAAAAGTTTCAGTTTTATTCAAATCAAAACAGGTTCTTACCAAAATGGGCTCAAGGTTGAAATTAGTTGTTTTAGAAAAAAAAAAAAAAAAAAAAGGTAACCAAAGATTCAAAATGGGTTCACCCATTATATAAAAAATATATATTTTTTCTATAAATTATTTTTATTATTTAAGGGTTGCTTACAATATGGAGATTTTGATCACTTGATGTAGATTCATGGTTTCAAGCGGGTTTTGTTCTTACAACGGGGATCAACAGCGCGTATGTTCTGGGATATTCAGGCGCAGTCATGGTTCCGCTCGGTTGGGTAGGTGGAGTAGTGGGTTTAATCTTAGCCACAATAATATCACTCAATGCAAATGCTCTTATTGCAATGCTTCATGAGTTTGGTGGCAAAAGGCATATCAGATACAGAGATCTTGCAGGATTCATATACGGTAATGACCAAACTTACAAACTATTAAATAGTATATTGTGTCGTGCACACACATGTATGTGTAGACAAATAACTGAGGCTTTTGGAACAATTGCAGGCCCGAAAGCTTATTCTCTTACGTGGGTGTTGCAATATGTAAACCTTTTCATGATCAATGTCGGTTATGTTATATTGGCTGGTCAGGCTCTCAAGGTACCGTCAATACGCCCAAATTGTTTTAGATGTGACAATATCGACCCATTTACTTATGAATGGGTCAATTTGGATTGTGTTTTTACTCCAACTGGTAGCTAAAATGGCAAACGGATCGAACTGGTTGGAGGTGGCACAAAGTCTGTATTACTTGCATACAACTTCCTTAATTGTTTTTAAAAAAAAATAGTTTATTCATTGTAATAGTATTTTTAATTATAATTAACGTATTAATTATTTGTAGTGCTTTTTTTAGAAATGACTAAAAGTGTTAAAGTGCGATGACATGATCCGACCCATACAAAAAAGGCCAATTTCAACCTCAACACATTTTGACCCGTTACCTGACCTGCCTCGAGGTTCTTTATGTATTTTTTTACTCCAATCACATAAATGTCAAGCTACTTATCTTTTGAATTATCCGATTAAACTTTTTTTAATTTATAACACTTAATCAAAGCGTTGTTGTTTGATTTTGTAGGCGGTTTATGTACTCTTCAGGGACGACAATGCCATGAAGCTCCCGTATTTCATTGCAATGGCAGGCTTCGCTTGTGGCGTTTTCGCGATTTGTATCCCTCATCTTTCGGCTTTAGGAATCTGGCTTGGATTTTCAACGTTTTTCAGTCTATCATACATGGCCATATCATTCGCCCTGTCTCTTCGCGATGGTATATTCTCTTACACCACATTTATAAAGTATTTGTTTGTACCAAATTTAAACCGATTTTATACGGTCTTTAAAGGGATCAAAGCTCCACCTAGGGACTACAGCATTCCAGGGTCAGACATAAGTCGGGTCTTCACAACTATCGGTGCATCCGCAAGTCTTGTTTTCGCTTTCAATACAGGAATGCTCCCAGAGATACAGGTTAGAATTAGACCGCCAAATCTTTTACAAACAGGCCGGGTTGGGTTGACCCAGAACACAAAAGTTATATTCGTTCGGTAATAATCTGATCTTTTGAATAATGCATTGTTGTTTCATAGGCAACGGTGAGACAACCGGCTGTTAGGAATATGATGAAAGGGTTATACTTCCAATTTTCCGTAGGAGTTTTGCCGTTATATGCTGTCGCCTTCATGGGTTATTGGGCTTATGGCAATGAAACAGAGGGTTATTTACTCAACAGTGTTCATGGGCCAATTTGGGTCAAGACATTCGCCAATATATCCGTCTTTCTTCAAACCATCGTAGCTTTGCACGTAAGCTTTCTTTTCCACTTCCCCTTTTCCATTTCACATGATGCAACTTTGATCATATTCCCCTTCATTTTTGTAGATCTTTGCAAGTCCAATGTACGAGTTTCTGGATACAAAATACGGAGTCAAAGGAAGTGCACTAGCTGTAAGAAACCTGTCATTCAGAGTGATGGTGCGAGGTGGTTACTTGACGGTGACCACCTTACTAGCGGCAGCATTGCCGTTCATTGGAGACTTTATGAGTCTGACAGGAGCCATTAGCACCTTCCCACTTACATTTATACTTGCAAACCATATGTATTTGGTGGCTAAAGGGAACAAGCTCACTTCTCTGCAGAAATCATGGCATTGGCTCAATGTAATTTTCTTTGGGGTCATGTCTGTTGCAGCAGCAGTTGCTGCTCTCAGGCTTATTGCTGTTGACTCCAAACATTACAGCATCTTTGCTGATATTTAAAATAGGTTTTGTTGTATTTTTATGGGGTAGTGAAAATAAATCCCATTTTAATTATTTCATATTGAATACCTATTAACCTTATTATATAGTAATACACTTGACTTGCTAATGTTTTTCTTATAATACCACCTAACCTAAAGATCTAAACTCACACCTAAGGGGCAAGCACCATACCACTAAGACGTCTAGGCCACTAGGTCATGGGTACTAAGTATTATTTAAACCGTCGTATGTGATTAATACCTACTAGTTGGAACGTGTGCCAGAAATTAAATGTAAGGTAAATTATTTATTTTCACCAGGGATGTTCATGACTTGGTTTGGCCGGTTCTGACAAGATTTATGGGCGGTAACTATGATATTTTGGATAAACTAAACCAAACTAGCTGGGTCGGCTAGTCTAGCCAAAAAGGTCTGGTTTTGGCGGTTTGGGCCATATTTTAATACGGAATTGTAACAATTCCAATGTAGGGTTTATAAAAGGGATCAAACATTTTATCGTCAAAGGGTTTATAAGAAAAAGTGAAGAAAAAAAACTTAAAAGGCACGATTTTGCTCAATTTGGGCTAACTGGCCGATTTAGCTCGACTTGTGTGGTTTAGTTGGTTTCGACGGTATGTGAACATCATCTAAAATGAAAACTTTGGTTCGATTTTCTAGTTGTATGGAACCACTGTTTTGAAAACCATATTAGACCAGACAACTAGTGGGACCATGAATAGACCACCTTATCGGTTTAGTTTCATGCTATGAGCCGTCAAGAGTTTGAAGCGTGTGGTTTTTTTTATGCTGGTGGTTAAGTCAGTTGGTCTTACCATTAAAGTACTTATTTCATGTTTGGATGATTAATTTTTAAACTTGTTTTATGTATAGGATGAATATTGTTTTATCTTTAAACTTGTTTGTATTTGGATGATTAATGATTGACATTCTCCTTTATTTAGTTTTTTTTTTCTCTTTATGTTATTTTTTAAATTAGTTATGATTTCATTGGGTTTTTATCTGATCAGTGAAACACCGATAGATACAATGACTGTTAATATTTTTAAAAAGTGTCGGTAACAAAACATACCATAAACAACATCGTTAATATACTTAATGAGATAAATGTACCGATGAATCTTAAGTTTATTTACAGAGGATACAAGTCCTCGTGTTCATGTACCAAGACTCTTGGGCAACACCTGTACCTTATTCGTTCGATCTTCTAACATATATTTGGTATGTAACATTTTCTTGCCATCAAATCTTTCAAGTACGTATATATGGTGTTAGGATATTGAAACCGAGGTATGGTGAAAGACACAGGTTCAAACCCAAGCATATGAAATTAGCAGTTAAAAGAAAAAAAAAGGCATGGAAGCCAAAGTTAGCATTAGTGCACCACCAAAATCAAAACACACCGCCACATCAGTGTCACGTCATATTTACAAACCACCTTCAAAGCACCAACTTTTCCTAGAGTGTACAAACCTTAACAAACTCCACATCACCAAATTGCAACAATTTTATTATACAATTTGTATTTGAAAAGAAATAGTTGTAACATCCCAAAGGGAAGTGTTGCTATGTCTGATTTCGGTATCCACTGCTGGAGAAACTAAATTATTTCAGTTCTTTATATGAGAACACATGAAATTTTGTTATGCAGGGTTTTTACTGAAAATTATGTCAATTTGTTGTTAGCAAGGAACGTACAGTGGTTATTATTTGTAAAGAATGGCCTAAGTTGATGAAATGACTTTGAAATTTCATAATATATTATTATTTTAAGTTATCAAATAGGTCATGATTTTTTTTATATCTATTAGATGCTTTTTAAGTAATTAACCAGTTGCACACTCGTCTCGCTCAGGCCAGTTTTGATCAGTGCTAAACGAGGACCCATTTCAACCCGAATGTGTTACCAGTTACTCTCTTTTACAGGTTAGTAGTTTCGTCAAAGCGACAGATTGACATTCTCAAAACGATGACCAAGTGAATTCAAAGAGCTGGCTTGGCATTAGGAGTGAATGCTGATACTATCGCACACAAACATGGAGTGGTGGTATGTTTAGTTTTTCTCAATTGTTGATGTGATATTGAAATAATCATAATTAGATAATCAAAAGTAACTAAAGTGTTGTATGAGATAGATGTGCTTCCATTGCTCCAAGTTGTTACATTTCGTTTGATTAAAAAACAAACAATTGATTATTTAAGAAACTAACAGATAAAATGATCAAAGGATATTTTTGTATGTTGAAGTGTTTATATCTTATGTATCAAAAGTTATTTTCTTATCAACTATGAAGAAACATTATTTTTTTTATCCTATATAACTAGGTGAGAACCCCGTGTAATACACGGGTTGAATAAATGTAATTTCATATACTAATTTTTTAAATAAACCAAATTATCAATCACGAAAACTAAACTTTGTATTAATATATTATTTATTTTTCTTTTCATTAATTAAAAATATTATGTCGATTTTATTACTTAATTTATTAATCAAATTGTATATAACTTTCAATATTATCTGATATACAAAATTAATAAAAAAAATTATTTGTAACATATGTTATATAATTTTAATTACTTATGTAAATTGAAATTGATACTTATCATAATTATTCGAATTTGAACAATTAAGTAGGGACAAATGGCAAAAATACATTTTAGACGGGAAATTCATAAAAAGTGTCATACGTCCACCATTTGATTTCTTTTATTATATGGTAGTATAGATATAGAATAATTTATAAGGTATAATTTCATTAGTGAATCATGATTGTGGGCATTGGCGAAGTATAGAAGGGGCGGGGAGGGGCACCCGACCCCCCGAACTTTTCGCTTAGTAGTGTTATATATGTAGTTTTCGTATAGAATTTTTTGGGTATATGTGTTTTCGACCCCCCGGTTCCATAGAATTTTTTTGGTATATACGTTTTCGACCCCCGGTCATCCGGGTCAAGCTTCGCCACTGACTGTGAGCGTTTGATATAATATTTACTTATCTTTTCTTTCACAAAATCAGGAACGAAATAAAATAGAGTTTGTAATAAAATATAATTTTTTTCATCAATTTGTGACCAGCACTTAATTTTAATTTTAATGTATTATTTATTTATTTAATTCCTTGGGACTGGTTATAAATTGTACTAAACTTACATTCTTTATTCTTTCTTATCTTTTGTGACTAAAATAAAACAATCACAAAAACTTTAAATAGCTTTACGACCGGTTTATTAATGAAAATAAATTTTAGTTTATCTATTAGCATGTAGTATATAATTTTAATTGCCATTCAAAAAAATATATAATTTTAATTTTAGTTTATTATCTATAAGACATAGCCTAATATGATGACATGTGTCCCCTAAATGGTTTCTTTTATTATATAGTATAGATTCTAACTAATTTTTGGTCAAGTAACACTAAAGAAGTGATTGTAATTACGGCTGTTCACTAGCCGAACCAAACCGAACCCATTGGAGCTTTGCTCGTGCTCGGTTCGTTTACAAACCGAACCGAACCGAGTGTTTTTTCAACCGAGCTAAAGTCTTTCGATCCAGGCATTTTTCGATCGAACTTCGAGCACTTATCGAGCGTCGCAGAACAAAAAAGGAAAGTGACGATGGGGTACTAGTTATCAGAATAAGACTATGGGGTATGGGGCGTGGGTTGGGTACAAACGCCCAAGTCACCACCCCGGGTGGGCTTGGGTTTCGGCGTGGTCCCTTGGGCGGGTTTCAGCCCGGGCGTTGGGCGGGGCTATCAAGATGACATGGCGGGATCTCATTGGTCAAGACAAGTAGCCGTTTGGGCTAGCCGTTGGCCAACGGCTATGTGTAAAAAAAAAATTTCACTATAAATACTCACACTTCTATTCATTATTTACCACAACTACTACACCTCTTCTATAATCATCTCTATCTTATTTTTAAAAAAAATTCTCATCCAACCACAAATACGAAAAATGAATCCTCATAATCGTGGTTTTGACCCGAACAATCCGTGGGCATTACAAGAAACACCTAGCCCACCATCCAATCGTCCAATTGCTCCCTTTTTAATACACTCCACTATGCCGGATATGGTTGGTTACGCTTCGTTTATCTCGAATCGTTTGTATACTAACTTCCCTCACACCGACGATTCTATACCTAACCCGATTCCACAAACGCCCATCAACCTTTCCCAAACCGCAACCGTCCCCGAAACTCAACCCCCCATCGATGGTTCTTCCGCATCCAACCCCATCAAGAAGAGAAGTCACAAGAAAAAAACCGAGGCCGAGAAAGCACTTGAAAGCGCCAAACGAAAACAACAAAGATGGGTCTTTAAAGAAGAAGTTGCATTGGCGAGGGCTTGGGTTCAGAAATCTCTACATCCAATTTTAGGTATTTTTAAAAATTTTGTAGCCCTTATTTTAATATTTATGTTTTTTTATTATATAACTTTGTAATATATTAAATGTTGTTTTTATTAAAATATGAAATTCTCAACATAGAAACCGTTTGTGGGACGAGGTCAGTAAAGCATTCCACGAAGAAATGAAAATGGAGCTTTATCATGAAAATGATAGCTTATCCTCGAAGTGGACCGAGATAAGCGGGCAACTCACCAAATTTAGTGGTTATTTACATAAGGCAAAGCAAAACCCAAAAAGTGGTGAAACGAAGCCGACTTTGTTACAAATGCATTGGTTACATACAAATCGAATGTGGGGAGCGACTTCCGTTTCATGCATTGTTGAGACATTTGTAAATTCCATCCCAAGTGGGCGAATATCCCCAGTGGTAACGAAACTAACACGTCTTCCAAAAGGTCAATGACACCCTCAACCCAAGCCCAATCGGATGCACGAGATCAAGAGTTGGAGGACGATGTGGATGATTCGCCAAACCGGCCAGAATACTGAAGAGATGCCTCAAAAAGGCGCACTCAAAAATCAAGATCGGGTACGCCATCGCCTTCAGTTGGGAGTTCAGGCTTGCGTAGGGGAGTATATAGCGATCAGTTGGAATACATTGATGCAAGTTAGATACATTTAACGTATTCCAACAACAAAGGGCCGAAATTCGGAAGAGCAAAGAAGCTAGGGATGCCCTGAAACAAAGACGAGATGATATGAAATTTCTAGCCCAGTCCATCGATCACCTATCAGGTGAAGAGTTGGAACTAATGTTAGAGACGAGAGAAGAGATAAAGAAAAGATTTCCAAGCACTAGGATTTTTTTATGTAATCGGTTTTTATTTAAAAAACCATTAATAAAAAATATATATTTGTTTATAAAAAATATAAATATGGAGGTTTGGGCTGGCCACACCCCAAACCCCCACCCCACCATACTAGGGATGAGCAAAGGGTATAAAATACCGTCCCGATCCCATCCCGATGCCGATCCCGAAATCCCGATCCCGATCCGTTTTCGGTACCGGAAACGGTATCCACTTGAAGCGGTAAGGTCCCAAAAACCTCATAATAAACACTTGGGACCATACCACAACCTTGCTTGCCAACCTTCCTACCTTGCGCGGCCGCGCACTGGTCTTACAAAGGAAAGGCTTAAGAAACAAGCAACAGTCAACACTTGCGCGCCAAAGGGAAATCATAAGTCCTTGCGCTTTCTCCCACAAAGCAAAAGGTGAAAATCCTACATTAAACACTTCCGCCGAATATCCATACTTGGATATTATTTACCCAGGCTTGGGATTTATTTATTTAGCTGATTCCACATGATAAGGAGTCACACCAGATTACAGCAGTAATCTTCTAGAAGGGTTTCAATCGTGCACCACTAAGACGGTTATAACCGCCTGGACACGTGTCGCCATCTCAGGCATCCCTGAAACCACAACGATAGCATGTAATTGGAGAGTAATCTCCAATTAATCACTTTACACGTGGCAAATCCCAGCCATCGATCTAAGCCACGATCCGTGTGCACTCACGACGGATCAAGAAGCTTGACGGAAGGAAATGTAACCGCTTACGGGGTTAGCATCTTCCGTTAACTTTTCACTAACGGGTTTTCCCGCCCAAAGGCTCCCGGTTATAAATATGAGAAATAACTCAGGTATGAATTCAAGTTACACACACTTCTCAAATACATCTTCTTCTTCATAACCCATACTTATTCTCACACCGGAGTCGGGTCAAGGAGAGAACCCCTTTCTCCCCTTGGCGAGGCTAACGGTGCTTCTTTTTTGCAGAGTTATCGGAGAAGGAGATCAGTTGTAATCGAATCAAACGAGAGGAAGCCTACCTTTTTATGCGGATTCAAACCCCCTAGATAATTGATTCCGGTCGATTAATCTAGTGTTTCTTCATTGGCGCCCACCGATTCCTCTGTTTTTTCAGTTTCGTCTCGTTTCGATTTAGTTTCCTCATTCTCTGTTTTCACATGGCAGAGAATTCATTAACTCACCCATCAGGTTCTCGATCTGGATTCAAGGGATCTACAGTCCAGAATACCCAGATCGACGGAATCATGGGAATCAAAAAACGTAACAGACATCCAGATAGAGAGAACTCCTCAGATCAGCTCACAGAAAAAGCTCCAGAGTACTGGCTCGGCAGATGCCAGACTGCTTTAAACCGAATTTTCACACAAATTCACAGATTTGAGTCCCCAAACATCAGATCTGATGCTCTAAAAGGAAACAAGGGTAAAATCAGTACTGTAGTATTGGACCCACAGACACCTTGTCAGGGGGACATCCAATCTGACAGTTATGATAAGATACTTCGACAATCAAAAAATACCAACTACCAGGAAACCAGACAAATAAACATGGTTCAAGGAGGTCCGTCACGAAGGCCAAACAAACGAGACCATGATCAACATTGGAGGGAACAACAAGTTGTGTTTCCTGTTGTTCCTGGAGGCCCTCAGGAAGAACGACCAGTAATTATTACTGGCATCTTCGGCCATTACCGGACGGACTATATGTTTATAGATCCGGGAAGCTCGATGGACATCATATACGAGCAGTGCTTCAAACAGCTTGACCCAGAAGACAAAGCACGTCTAGAACCGGTCGATTTTCCTCTCACCGGATTTTGCAATGAAGCTGTATTCCCATTAGGGCAAATAGCTCTTCCCGTGACTCTATCTGATGGCGAGCATTCACGAACAGTCACAGTAAATTTCATGGTCATGCCAGCAACATCACGCCATGATGTCCTGCTCGGAAGAAGATCACAAAGAGAATTTAGCATGATCACCTCTATCCCACATGCTGCATGCGGGTTTCCAACAGAAACCGGAGTCCCAATTCTATACTCAAGCAAAGAGGTCATGTACGTAGATGACGAGCCACCAACAAAGGTAGCCAAACCTTCAGCATCAAACGAACTGGAGAAATGGGTTCTGAACAACGAATATCCAGAACAGACTATCCTGCTAGGACATGCCATTTCACCGGCAACACGAATACAATTAAAAGAATTGTTGTCCAACAACAAAGATATATTCGCTTGGTGCCCAGCAGACATGACTGGGGTTCCACGCGACGTAGCGCAACATTTCCTGAATATCAAACCATCAGCAGAACCTGTTGCTCAGGGGAGGCGCAGCTTTAGTGAAGAAAAAGCGAAAGCCATGGACGAACAAGTAACAGAGCTACTCAATGCGGGAATCTTGCGCGAAGTTAAATACCATACATGGGTTGCTAATCCAGTAATGGTACAGAAACACAGTGGCGGATGGAGAATGTGCGTCGACTTCAAAGACCTGAATAAAGCATGCCCAAAAGATTGCTACACGCTTCCGGAGATAGAAAAAAAAGTCAACTCTCTAGCGTCGTTTCGATGGAAATGCTTTCTTGACTGTTACAAAGGATATCATCAGGTCTAGATGAAAGAGGAAGACGAAGACAAAACTGCATTCCGTACAGACAAGGGCATCTTCTGCTACACCAAAATGCCATTCGGCTTGCGCAATGCAGGAGCAACATACCAACGACTAATGGATACAGTCTTCAGAGGAGACATTGGTAAAATAGTCGAAGTATACATGGATGACCTCGTCATCATGAGCCACGAGGAAGACAAGATGCTCGCCAATATTCAGCGCACGTTCGATTCTTTGCGCAGCGTGAACTTGAAACTCAACCCAATGAAATGCTCCTTCGGCATGGAGGAGGGGAAATTTTTGGGCTTTATAGTCACAAGAGACGGTTTTAAAGTAAATCCAGAAAAAGTGCAGGCCATCCAACTAATGCCATCACCTGCAACAATAAAAGAAATGCAAAGACTCGTCGGGCGCCTAGCAGCCTTGAACAGATTCTTGGCCAATCATGCGGCAAAGTCTTATCCATTCATCAGTACACTGCGGAACTGCGCCAAGAAAACCCACTTCCAGTGGACACCAGAAGCAGAAGCAGCCTTCAAACAAATGAAGGAGTGTTTAATTCAACTACCAACGCTGACCGCACCAAGAGAAAGAGAACCACTGATTTTATATCTATCTGCTGCAGAAGTAGCGGTAGGTGCAGTGTTAATGGTAGAACGAGAAAACGTTCAGAATCCAATTTATTATATAAGCAAGATGCTCACCAGCCCGGAAACTCGTTACTCGATGATAGAAAAACT
Organism: Helianthus tuberosus; assembly: GCA_030545235.1. Classification (NCBI taxonomy): domain Eukaryota; kingdom Viridiplantae; phylum Streptophyta; class Magnoliopsida; order Asterales; family Asteraceae; genus Helianthus; species Helianthus tuberosus. The sequence continues at coordinate 179,582 of JARYGA010055307.1, forward strand.
GGTCTTAGCACTGGTACATGCATCACGACGCCTACGTCGGTACTTTTCGGGTCACGTCATCATAGTTCTCACTAATTACCACTTAGGCCAAATCTTATCTAAACCCGACGTGGCGGGAAGATTGGCTAAGTGGGCTATCGAGCTAGGAGGATACAATATCCTCTACAGACCAAGAGCAGCAATCAAGGGGCAAGTTCTAGCTGACTTTGCCACAGAGGTTCCCATCGACAAAGTTCAAGAATGCGAGGCAATCCAGAACCCTGTCCCTGTTTTCGACGATAGGGTCTGGACTTTTCACACAGACGGAGCTTCCAATGACGACGGAGCCGGCGCAGGTCTCCGATTGGTCAGCCCAGACAACCATGAGCTTACATATGCTATTCGCTTGGATTTTCGAAGCACGAACAACGAAGCTGAATATGAAGCATTCTTGGCGGGTCTCCGCTTAGCGCTCAAAATGGGGGCAAGAAACCTTGAAGCCAACGTCGATTCAAAGCTGGTAGCCGAACAAGTTAATGGCCACTATGATGCAAAGGGAGAAGCTATGGCATTATACCTTGAACAAGCGCGGATGTTAATCAGCCAATTCCAGACGTTCAGGGTTAACCGTATAAACAGAAGCGAGAACAAGCACGCAGATGCGCTAAGCAAATTGGCCGCAACCAGCTTTAAGCACTTAGCAAAAGAAGTACGCATAGAGGTACTGTCCAATCCCTCTGTTCCTCTCAAACAAGTCAACATCATAGAGATCGGCAGTCCGTCCTGGATGTCCCCGATCATCTTATACTTGTAGCACGGGAAACTCCTAGAGGAAAAAGCAGAAGCCAGGAAAATCCAGAATAAAGCAATAAACTACGAAATGGCGGACGGCATTCTATACAGAAAGTCATTCATGGGACCATTACTCCGATGCGTTGACAAGACAGACGCGCAATACATGGTCAGAGAAATCCATGAAGGCTTGTGCAGAATACACACCGGACCGCGCATGGTAGTAGCTAAAATAATGAGCGCAGGATATTATTGGCCGGGAATGCACGTAGACGCGGTAGAAATATTACGGAAATGCGCAGCATGCCAACGTCACGCGCCAAAGACGCTCCGGCCAAAGAATCCACTAGTACCAGTCACGTCTGCCTGGCCATTCCAACAATGGGGCATCGATCTTGTTGGCCCATTTCCTGACGCACCAGGCGCAGTAAAATTCATCATTGTAGCAGTCGACTACTTCACGAAGTGGGTTGAAGCTAAAGCCTTGGCCTCAACCACAGCAATGGTAATCCGCAAATTTATATGGGAACATATTATTTGCAGATTTGGATTACCATTGCGCATCATTTCCGACAACGGCACTAACTTTGCCTCAGAAGATCTACAGAAATGGTTCAAAGAAATGAAGATTGAACACAACTTTGCCTCCGTGGCACACCCGCAAGCAAACGGCCAAGTCGAAAGCATCAACAAACAAATAGTCGACAGCATTAAAGCACGACTGGGCACAGCGCGCAGAGGATGGGTTGATGAACTCCCTAGCATCCTATGGGCACATCGAACAATGCCAAAGACTAGAACAGGAGAAACTCCATTCAGTCTGGTTTACGGGTCTGAAGCCGTAATCCCAGCCGAAATCGGCCTACCGTCACCGCGCATGATAGCCATGGAAAAACAAAATAATGAGCAAGAACGAAGAATGGATTTAGACCTTCTTGAAGAAAGGCGCGAGAACGCCGCCATCACAGAAGCAAGGTACAAATCCAAACTCGAAAAATATTACAACGTGCGCGTACGCGTGTGTACCTTTGTCCCCGGTGATTTCGTCTTGCGCAACAATGAAGCGTCAAACGTAGAAAAACCGGGAAAATTAGCGCCAAAATGGGAAGGAACATACATCATCAATGAGGTCCTAGGTAAAGGGGCATACACCCTAAAAAGAATTGACGGAACTCTAGTTCCCCGCACCTGGAATGCGCAGCAGCTGCACAGGTGTTACATATAGGACAATTCATTCACAGGCAATGTATTTCCTATTTACAACTTGTATTACAAGCCTCGCGCTTTATTAATACAAACATTATTTTCATACTTGTTACTGTTTGTTACAAATTGCATGTAATTCTTTTGGTTTACGCGAAAACAATATGGTAAACATTGTACACCTCATGAACAGTCTGGAAAAAGCGCAACATAAGCGCATATTCTGGACAAACGTTCACACATGAGCACAATACCATCTCTCATTCGCTCTACCTGATCAAAGCAATTAAAACACATGCAACATATTGTAATCCAAACATACAAAAACAAACAAAACCTACAGGTACAGCAGTACACCAAAATATATATATCATCAAGTGTAGCATAAACACTTCATAACAAGATCATGGCAATGATCTTCAAAAAAAATTTAGTACCAAGAACAGCATATTTCCAAAACATCAAAAGGGAATACACAGTTCCCAAACCTAACCTAACCAACATTAGGGTCATCATCAACAGTTGGCACCTGATTGAACCGGCGACTTTTTCCGACGTTGATATACCAGCTTACATCCACCGTACTGCACCATCGGAAAACGGGACATCAAGCCTTCAACGGATAGTACACTGATTTCCTCATCAACAACACCCTTTTGCCGGCAAACATCACAATTAGAGCCGACAACCACCAAAGAAGCAACGTTGAACGGCTTTTCTTCTTCATCAATCACTAATGATGGAGAATTATCAAGAACCAGGAGACCTGCAGCAGCTTCATAAACCCTCAGAATTTCCAAAGGTCGCCGAGAGCGGAGAGAACGTTTCGCCTTCATTTTTTCCAAAACCAAACAAGAAGAAAAAGGCACCCAAGTATATATATAGGCAAGTAACCCCGGGGAAATGGAAAGGCATGATTACCTGTCAGATGTCCTTTCCAAACGGCGCTACAGGAACAAGTGTCATATCTCATAAATGAAGCCTGACAAGCGCCATTACATACCCCAAGATAAGGAGGGAAAATATCGCAAATACCAATTTTTTATTATAAAATGACGTCACCAAAAGTCAGGTCATAATTACAAAGGAAAAAATCACAATTTCTCCCTAGAAAAAGTTTTAAAAAAAAAATCTTCTCATAGAAGATTCCTCATTTTCGCGCCAAAAAACATTTCCCTCTCATAAGTCCAGTGCTCCACTTATTTGCATAAGTACAACACTAGACTGGGGGGACTTGAAGGGGTAAGGTCCCAAAAACCTCATAATAAACACTTGGGACCATACCACAACCTTGCTTGCCAACCTTCCTACCTTGCGCGGCCGCGCACTGGTCTTACAAAGGAAAGGCTTAAGAAACAAGCAACAGTCAACACTTGTGCGCAAAAGGGAAATCATAAGTCCTTGCGCTTTCTCCCACAAAGCAAAAGGTGAAAATCCTACATTAAACACTTCCGCCGAATATCCATACTTGGATATTATTTACCCAGGCTTGGGATTTATTTATTTAGCTGATTCCACACGATAAGGAGTCATACCAGATTACAGCAGTAATCTTCTAGAAGGGTTTCAATCGTGCACCACTAAGACGGTTATAACCGCCTGGACACGTGTCGCCATCTCAGGCATCCCTGAAACCACAACGATAGCATGTAATTGGAGAGTAATCTCCAATTAATCACTTTACACGTGGCAAATCCCCAGCCATCGATCTAAGCCACGATCCGTGTGCACTCACGACGGATCAAGAAGCTTGACGGAAGGAAATGTAACCGCTTACGGGGTTAGTATCTTCCGTCAACTTTTCACTAACGGGTTTTCCCGCCCAAAGGCTCCCGGTTATAAATATGAGAAATAACTCAGGTATGAATTCAAGTTACACACACTTCTCAAATACATCTTCTTCTTCATAACCCATACTTATTCTCACACCGGAGTCGGGTCAAGGAGAGAACCCCTTTCTCCCCTTGGCGAGGCTAACGGTGCTTCTTTTTTGCAGAGTTATCGGAGAAGGAGATCAGTTGTAATCGAATCAAACGAGAGGAAACCTACCTTTTTATGCGGATTCAAACCCCCTAGATAATTGATTCCGGTCGATTAGTCTAGTGTTTCTTCACCACTTTTGTGATTTTTCGGTATTGGTACGGTACGGTATCGGTAAAATACCGACTTTTACCCTTAAAATACCGATACCGTCCCGAACCGACGTATTTCGGTACCGGTATCGGTACCAAGTTTACACAAAATTCGGGATTGGGACGGTATCGGTATTTGCTCATCCCTACACCATACCGTTTTCAATGTGGCTCAGCCCAGCGAAGCCCACCCAAGCCACGTGTCGGGCCACGCCCCAAACCCCTGCCCCACCATACCCCACGGTCTAAAGTGTGGTTTCCGTCCCTGAGGTTTCGTTCAATTATGTAACATCCTATTTTTTGGGATATTAAAAAAATCTATAAGTCATAGTAACTGATTTTATTTACATCAAATAACTATTTTTAGATATTCAAAATTTGTGATAATACTAAAGATTTAGGCCATTTGTGTACATGATAAAAAGATCTAGAGTTATATGTAAAATTGAGTGCCAAACTTAGAACATGAAGGGTTAGTTATGCCAACTACTCAGACATGATTAAAAGGGGTTAAATTTGGATAATCATCCAGCATTTTGGTCAAAATAAAATAAAAAGGAGTAAAATGTCTGGATAGTCCCTGCAGTTGTCTGCGGCAGGTGTTGATGGTGGGGTGGCGACGCGGGGTGGCGGTGGTCGGCGTTGGCAGGGTGACGGCAGGGTCGGGCAGCGACACGGGGTGGCGGTGGCAGTTGTTAGCGACGGGTGTTGGCAACAACGGTGGGTGGTGGTGGCGGGTGGCGGGTGGTGGGTGGTGGTAGTGGCAGGTGGGATGTTGATTAAGAAGGGTGAGAGGATACATAATGGAAAAATAAACAGGGATGAGGATGGAATGAATTTGATGGAATGAAATGCCTTATGTAATGGGTTATTCCATTACCTTGACCAACCAAACACATGTTCTTTCATTCCCTCGTAATAGTCTATTTCATTCCGCCTCTCATTCCTGCATACCAAACACTACCTAAGTGTATTTTATTGTCTTCTTATACATCATCACATCACATTTAAAAATTATGTTTCCACTTTCCACTTGAGGGTGGGATAAGACTTTGTGACCGATAGGTCTTGGGTTCGATTCCCATAAGGGGTTTTTTTGCATATTTATTGGGTTTTCTTCTTAATTGGTGTATAGACATTATGTCTAGTGTAGATAGATATGATCGGGTGGTTCCGTTGGTGGAACGATGATACTCCAGTGAACAAATTTTCCATTAAAAAAAACTTCGAGTAATCGAGTCTACTTTCAATTGGGCTTAGCTCCAAAACCATTCTCCACACAGGGCCCAAGAGCCCTTTATCCCACCTCCACACTCCAACCCCAAAAAAGTAGAGCCCATCTAAACATATATCAACAAAAACTAGGGTTCACTCTTCACTGTCTTGTTCATCACCGCAGGCAGCATCATCTCCTTTTGCAGCAGCAGCAGCAGCAACAATGGTAAAGGGCCGTCAAGGAGAACGCGTCAGACTCTACACCAGAGGAACCGTTCTCGGTTACAAAAGGTAACATTATCTCCTCAATAATTTGAACAAACGCATATGATTGAATGTTTGGATAATGAAATTAGGTCAAAATCGAATCAGTATCCGAACACGTCACTGGTTCAGATCGAAGGAGTGAACACAAAAGAGGAGGTTTCGTGGTACCAGGGGAAACGCATGGCCTATATCTACAAAGCGAAGGTGAAGAAGAACGGGTCGCATTACAGGTGTATCTGGGGGAAGGTTACCAGGCCTCATGGTAACACTGGTGTTGTTCGTGCTAAGTTTAAGTCTAATCTGCCTCCTAAATCTATGGTAATTATCTACTTTCAAATTTAATTTTTTTCTTTGTGGATTGTGGTGGAATTGTTAATGCTTGTTGTCTTGGTTGCAGGGAGCTAGGGTTAGGGTTTTCATGTACCCAAGCAACATCTAAGGTTTGTGCTTTCTTTGTCTATGAATTCAGTTATAATCTTTATAGACACAATATTATGCTTTTGCTGTTGCTGTTGTAGAAACTAACTTATATGGTTATATGAGTTATGAGAATTAGATAGCATTTTTTAGAGATTCAGGTTATATGCAAACACTTGCAATTGTTTTTAGTGTAGATAATGAGGATGATTTTTTTTTTTTTTTGTGTTTATTTGTAGGTAAAGATTTAACCTTTGTATCTTTGATGAAAGGAGTATATTTTTGTGTAACTACTTGTTATTGTTTATCCACATCTACTTTGTTTATATGAAAATGGGTTATGTGCATTCTTAGAATATTTTTGAAGTAAGATAAATACATATGAAGTTAGATTTTACCTCTATATTTTATGAAGTAAGATACTTTTTTGTGTCATTTTAGGGATTTAACAAAATTGCAATTTGTTTTTTTTTTTTTTTGAAAATCATGAAAATTATAATTTCTCATGTATGTTTATGCAACTTTTTACACACACACATATATATAGGGTGGGGTTCTAGAGTGAACACTAGTGTATTTGTGCACAGAGTGAACAAATCCTGACCATTGATTTACATCATAAAATACACTATTGCATTTTCATCATCAAATTTTGGCCATTGTTTTACACTTGTGTATTGATAATCAAGGGCTAGGATTAGTTCACAAGCAAGGGGGTTGTTCACAAATGAACCCAACCCTATATATATAAAGTAAGATAAATTGTTTGTGTCATTTTAGAGATTTAAGTAATATGCAAACACTTGTGCAGTTGGTTTTAGTTAAAGTCATGAAAACAATCATCTTATATGAAACATTTTTATCTCTGTATCTATGAGGTGAGATGAATTGTTTTGTGAGTGCTTATCATTATATATGCTTTAGAATACTAACGAACATGGAATATTTAAACAAATGGGTCTTCTTGTTCATGTTTGTTCGTTAAGAAAATGAAAAGGTTGGTGTTTGTTTATGTTCGTTCGTTAACATTCCGAATGAACATCAACAAACTTCTTGCTGAACGCTTCACGGCGGTTTATTGAATGTTAGGTTCGTGTACACGCCTAGAAATGCACAAACCTTATAGGTCTTTTTGTCTTTTTATATTTATACCTGTTTTTCTATTAATTGTTCGCTTTTTTCGTGTATCTGTTTCATTTTATTAAAATGGTGTCATGTTTTTACATTCTAAGATGTTTCAGATGATAGGTGTACATAAAGCAGATACACAAAGTTTGTTTTGCAATTTGTATATGTAAATGAGCTCAAAATGTGCTTTGTATGATCTTTTGTTTGTTTTTAGAGTCAACTTTTGCCAAACGTAACCTTCTATGTAGAGTCTTTCCAGACTTTGGATACATATTCTGATTCATTTACTCATGATGCCATCTGTAGTTTTATACTCAAAAATTATCTACGATGTTCAACTTACTAGTCTTTTTTTTTGCGGTTTGCAGCACAGAGAAGTAAAAGGAACATGTCATTGCGGGCTTCTTATGACAATTTTGTGCTATTTGTTTTTTTGGTTTGATGGAGTATTTGATGAGCAATGTAGCATGTACCTTTTGTTTTTTTAAGTGGATTTGAATTTAGTTCTAGTTCATTGGTTAAGACATTTTAGCAGTTGTGGATCTGAAGCATAATTAACTTTTGCCCTGTTGCGTTTTTATATCATCTCTTTATAATGTCAACTAGTAGTTGACTTGATGTGAATTTTTATATAAAACCTGTTAGTTTTTATTGTATATAATAAGCTTTGTTCAACTTGATTTAAAGTCTTTATCTAATGACTTGTAACTTTTAAAGTTTAATGAAGTGACGTGTTGATAAAGCTGAGAAGATGTATATTGTTTTAAACGGTTTTTTTTTTTTTGAAAGGTAAACTTTATTAGCCACAACGAACGCCCAAGCCGGGCCGACAAAACAAGCAACAAAATACATATTTATAAACGAAACCCAATCATTCCAATATATCCCTTTATGTTTTGATCTTTTAGAAAACCATAAAAAACTCGTAACCTTGATTTCACTTAAAATTCCTTCTATTTTGACCGAAACATTAGAGAACTTAAGCTTGTTCCTGGCTCGCCATAGACTCCAACATGTAATCATAATTATGCCTTGCACCGCCTCTTTTTTCTTCTCCGACACAGCAAGACCATTGTAAATTGAGAGATCTTGAATAGAAAACGTGAAAATATGCAGGATCTTACACCAAGAGCTGACTCCATTCCACACCGTTGAAGCGATATAGCATGCAATGAAAAGATGATCAGCGGTCTCCGTCTCCGAACTACATAGCGGACAAGACGAGTCATTCAAACCAATATTCCGGAACATAAGAGCCTCGGCAGTAGGTAATTTGTTCATATCCAACCTCCATACATGGATGTTAACTTTGGATGGTAACCAGCTACACCAGTCCATAACCGCACGATTGATAGCACCACGATCCTCCTTCAGCATCCTTTTAACCTCCTTAACCGAAAAGCAGCCGTTCGGATCGGAAGTCCACTTCCATTTATCCGATCCAGATGTAAACTGTACTCCAGAAATCGCTCCAACCAGCTGATCGAAACTGGACAGCAAGACATCAGAAAACAGAGCCGAATTCCAGCTCCAACTTAGAATAACTTCGCCATTTTGAACTTTGACTCTATCCGCCACAGTGACTTTCTTGTCCGATTCAGCTCTAAACAGGTCAGGATACACAGATTTGAGGGGCTCGTCCATAAGCCAACAATCAAGCCAAAAAGCCACATCTTTTCTGTCTCCGACTCTTCCTTTCAAAAAATTCCTCAAGGGCCGACCATCCACCTTTGTGTTTATAGAAGTTTTAGCAATGTTATTCCAAACTCCGGGAAGTGATTTTTTAAAGGGAATGGCATTCCCATCCCTTCCTATTCGAGTGAAGAGAAACAATGATTTTTTTTCCAAAGATTGTCTCCTTCCGTCTTGAATCTCCATCCCCATTTAGCCAAAAGAGACGTATTTACCGTTTGAAGCTTATTTAATCCCAAACCTCCATCTTTAATATGACGAGTGACCGTATCCCAAGCGACCCAGTGCATCTTTCTCTCTTCTGAAGATCCTCCCCACAGAAATCTTTTAATCAAAGACTCCAAATCTGAAATAACCTTCTTCGGGGCTCTATAAAGAGAAAAATAATATGTCAGAAGGCTTTCCAAGACTGATTTAATTAAAACCACCCTTCCCCCCATCCAAAGAAGATGAGACTTCCAATTAGAAAGACGAGCCCGAAAAATCTCCATAACCGGATGCCAATTGGATATCCGGTTCATGTTGGCTCCGACTTTAAGACCAAGATATTTGAATGGCGTACAATCCGGTTTACACCCCACCACATTAGCCATCTCCCCAGTTTCTTCCATTCCCACTCCAATTTCATAAAGGTTGGACTTGTCGAGATTGATCTTCAGACCTAAGCAAAGATAAAACACGTGAAGAATTCTCACAATGTTAGTAATATCTGCTCTAGACCATTCTCCCATCACAATAGCGTCATCCGCATAAAGAAGATGAGAAATAGTCAGCCCGTCATTAGGAATAGGGATTCCTCTAATAATCTCGGCTTCTAAGGCATTGTTGATCATGCAAGACAAAGCCTCCATAACCACCAAGAAAAGAAACGGAGAAAGCGGGTCGCCTTGTCTCATACCCTTCTCACACCTAAATGTGAACGTAGGCGAACCATTAACCAAAACTGAAGAGATCGCCGATTTCAGAACTCCCGAGATCCAAGAACACCACTTGTTATGAAAACCCATTTGTTGTAGAATTCTCACAACGAATTCCCAGCTCACGTTCGTATGCTTTCTCAAAATCGATTTTTAACAAAAACGCCTTGGACTTCTTCTTCTTAATCCAAGAAATTAATTCGTTAACGATAAGCGGACCATCCATTATGAATCTCCCTTTGAGAAAAGCCGACTGCGTGTCAGAAATAACTTCACCAAGAACCGTCCTCATACGATTCGCAAGAACCTTCGATATCGCCTTACTAATCACTCCAATCAAATTAATAGGCCTAAAGTTGTTCAACGACACCGGATCTTTAACCTTAGGAATCAAGGCAATAAAAGAGGCCCCACTTCCTAGGTTGATAATACCAAAGTTGTAGAACGAGTCGAAAATCTTCATAAAATCCTCCTTATGTTAGGCACAAGCTATAGATTACTTTTAAAAAGTAATATTTTATATACACTTTCAAGAAGCAGAAGTTGTTGCTTTGTTGACAACGAAGTTGTATGCTAGATATAGTGGTTTTTTGGCGTAGGCTATAAGAGTGCTGCTTAGCGATACCTTGACGAACCGATTCCGACTAACCGACATTAGCAAAGTTAACGAAATAATTGAATTGGGTTATCAATTTTGTTTTTATGATTTTCGATTGATATAAAACACGTGTTGTTATCCTTTTTGGAATATAACAACTTTATTTTTTAAGTTTTTTTGTTTCAACTGGTATAATGAGTGTCGGTATCGTAACGAACTGAACTGGAGCCGCACAAATTCTCGCCACGTAGCACGAAGGAATCCACTAGTTTTGTGTTAATATTATATAAACATGAATGCATCAACTACAATGCTTTCCTTCAATGAAAAGCCAAGGCACACTCTTTTACTCTCATAAGTCATAAAATTGATGAATTTGAAGAACACGCAGAGTGGTGGCATAGAGAGAGGAGGGTAAGCCTCTTCACGCCCACCACACCGCCCCATCTTTCAAGCCAGAAACTCCAAGAGCGTTGCCCTCATCTTCACTCTTACAAACTTCATTTTTTAGTTCTTTTGCCTTTGTCCTTTACCTTTCATCACCCCTTCCCTTTTGTGATGTGGAGGGCAAAACCCTCAAAGTCTACGTGGTGCTTATGTGGTTGGATTTTGCCCTCTTGTCCTTGCCCACCACTCCGTATAGTCTGAGTGTAACTTATGAAACAGTATGCCATTAAGAATGGCATTTTGTGTGTTGCAAATATAATTATCACTATTTTACTAACATTTTTTACATTTTAATACCATATAATCTTGCATTTGTAAGAGTTGGAATTTACACCAGACAAACATCATACTACTAGGTCATGAGTATTTACTTATCATATAAATAAGTAATAATGTATCAAATTACATTCGACAAACTAATAAGTTTTCAAATTGAAGTTAAGGTGAATAAGATAATTATAATCAAATGGTGTGTTTGAAATATAAATGGAAGGGAGATAATAAATGAAAAGCTGTTCAACATAATTGGCTTGTATGAAATAAGATGTTGGTTTATAACGAAGTGGTTAAGATGTTTTATGTATTAGTTTCAACTGCCATGGATACAAATTTCCATCAGTATTTAATGCAATTGAACTCCCACTAATGCACCTTAAATGATTCATTTTTTATTTTCATTATTTTCTTGAACACAAATTTTTATTTTTACTCATTGTGGGATTTATCTTCTCAATTTAGGTGTTTCTAGAAGCTTTGTTGTTCTAATTGGCCACCAACCTCAATATTATTGGATTTTTCTTTTCATTTGCCTGGGAACGGTACAAACATATATACATCAATGTTATGTAGGGGTGTTCAAAACTATCCGTATTCAAAAATCTGATCCGAATTATCCGAAAATTTGGATATCCGAATTTTCGGATTTGGATAGTGATTTTAAAAATTTTCGGGTATCCAAATATCCGAAAACTTATATTCGGATATCCGAAATTATCCGAAATATCTAGTTCCAAATATAAAAAAATAAAAATTAAATAAAAAAATTGGATATTCGGATATCTGATTCACCATCCGATCGGTTTTGATGTAGTAATCAGATTTAAGATAAATAGAAGGGGGATGAGATAAAGAGAAGAGAACTTAGAGGAGTTTTAGAAGTTCAAATCATGCTTCACATTAATAAAATTCTAGAGGCTCTTAGACTACACGGTATGGGGGTCGTCCCCCTACCGTCTTGGTCCGGCGGCGGTCCAAACACCGCCCCGCCCCCTACCGTCTTCGTCCTCTCCGTCACTTTTGAGACGATGGCGACGATCCACAAGAAGACAAAAACCACCGCTCCCCCTTTGTCTCACACTTATACATACAATATATACATATACATTTTAGGTCCATCCCCCCATTTCCATACCTCCATCCTCTTTGCCCCATCCTCACACCCATCCTACGTGGCGGATCATTCTCCAAGAGAGGACCATCACCATACTGTATAGCCTTATATACTCTTACTTAAACAATGATAACCCTGGCTACGTACAACAGGAAATAAGGAAATGACATGAAAATTAAACAAAGGAAAATTGCAGAAGTAAAGGTGCATGGACGTGGGTTTTGTGAAGACGTGCTTGGAGATCGTGGGACACATTGGCACGTATCACATCAAACCACGAAACACAATCCCTTGAATAATGCTAATGTGGGGCTAGCCCACTTGGTAGGGGTATTGCCTCTTAGAGAAGAGGTCCCAGGTTCAAATCTGGGCATAGGCGATTAATTTAGGATTATTGGTGTAATAGGGTAGGGATAAGTGTTGCCATTAAAAAAACAATCCCTTGAATAATCATTGGAATAATAATTATATACGGGTATTTTTATTTCAATTTATCTCTTTTCAATAACTATTTTCTTTTAAACGGTGAGAATCTTTAACTTGTGAGAGAGATCTCATACCCTCCTAAATAGAGGGCCATAACCCTAATCTGGCAAGACTATGTTGTCTTAACCGGGTCCACGCTGACTTCAAAATTTGGCTAACAGCGTTCCCCAGGAAACCATACCACCCACCACCAGAACGAGTAACTTATCTTAATACATGATTGTTTTATTAAAAGTTAAAAGTAACAATTTGATAATAAAAGGTTTATAAGTCGTCATCATCACTATACTTAGTAAATATCATCAATAGCAAAGCTAAGGTAGGGTCTGAGGAGGGTAAGATGTAGGCAGCCTTACCTCTACCCCGTAGGAATAGAGAGACTGCTTCCAGTGAGGCTTTCGGCTCGAATAAAAGATTTAGAGTAAATCACGTTTTTGGCCCCTGTGGTTATATCAGTTTTACTATATTGGCCCAAAATAAGAATTTTTAACAGATCAGCCCCCATGGTCCCATTATCTAACCGTTTTGGCCCCTGAGACTAACCAAACCCTAACCCTGGTTAATTTCTTGGTCACATGGGTTGCACATGATGGGTAAAATTGTAATTTCCCCTCCCCCTTTTATGACTTTATAAATAAAACCCAAAATCATCATTTTCTTGAACAAATCAGATCATCATCTGCATCTCTCTTGAACAAAAACCCAGATCTGATTTCTTGAACAAATCATATCATCATCATCTGCGTGTCTTGAACAAATCATCATCTGCATCTCTTGAACAAAAACCCAGATCTGATTTCTTTAACAAATCAGATCATCATCATCTGCGTGTCTTGAACAAATAGTACGGTTGATTGATGGTATGGTGATGATGGTGGTGAAGAACGGTGACCGGAGAAGACGATTGATGTGGGTTACCAGTGATGATGAGAGGGTGGTTCACGGTTGTAGGTGGTGGTTGTGGTGGACATCGGAGGTTGGTTCGACGGGGAAGACGATGGAGAAGAACGGCCGGTGGATATCAACTCCGTTCAAACATCCGGCGACGATTGACACAACGACGATCGATTCCGTTCAAACATCCGGCGACGATTGAATCACCCAGGTCAGTCGGATTTGGGGGTTTCATTCGAACACACAAAACACTGAATTTGGGTTTTGTTTTTGATTTGTTCTTTGACAATTTTGTGTTAAGAATTTAGGGGGTGTTTGGATGTTGTTTATGTGGGGATGATGATGATGACGATGATCTGGGTTAGATGATGATTGTTCTTGAAGATTAGGGTTTGAAGATGATGATGTGCAGATGATGGGTTCTTGTTTTTGAATTTAGGTTTGTTTTTTTTTTTTATTTGTTCATGTTCATGAAGATCTGAAACTGATGAAGATGAAGAGTGTTCTTGAAATCTGGGTAAGTTCATGTAGATGAAGAGTGTTCTTGAAATCTGATGAAGATCTGAAACTGATGTGCAGAAACTTTTGGTTTTTTTTTTTTTTGTTCAAGTTCATGTAGATGAAGAGTGTTCTTGAAATCTGATGAAGATCTGATGAAGATCTGAAACTGATGTGCAGAAACTTTTGGTTTTTTTTTTTTTTTTTTTTTTTTTTTTCAAGTTCATGTAGATGAAGAGTGTTCTTAAAATCTGGGTAAATAGAAATCAGATTTAAAGGGGAAGACAAATTACAAAAATACCCTTGCATGTGACAAATAATTAACCAGGGTAATGGATGGAGTTAGTCTCAGGGGCCAAAACGGTTAGATAATGGGACCATGGGGGCTGATCTGTTAAAAATTCTTATTTTGGGCCAATATAGTAAAACTGATATAACCACAGGGGCCAAAAACGTAATTTACTCAAAGATTTATAAGTAAAAAGTATTAATAGTCAACAAACATAACCAATGGGGTGGTGATTGATTGACAAAAGCAAAAACTTTAAACACTTGAGTTTATGAAAGGAGGGTTTGAGTTCAGGTCACACAGGCGGTCAGAATTTAAAAAAAAATACGGTTAAAAAATAGTCGAAAAACTCAATCTAACGAGTTTAAAATAATGTTGAATTTTGATAATCTTAAAACGCTTTAGGGGGTGTTTGGGTTAGCTTATATTGGAGTAACTTATGACTTATAAAAGTTAATAAGGTGTTTTTGTAGTGTTTGAATTAACTTATTTAAGAAGGTTTTATGGGTTGAAAAGTTATTTTTGAGAAGGTTATAACACCCCCTTGGTTCCCTAAGGCTAGATTGGTAAACAAGAATTTGCGTAGAAAGTAAGGGTTGAAATGGTCAAACGTACAACCGATCGTGCACGGGGTACAGCTATGTTAGCCAAAATGCATGTGCACATAAAGGGTTTATAAATGCAAAAAAGATTAAGAGTATAATTTTGATTGATGATTTCACACACAAACACACATGACTAAAGGTTTTAATAGAGTGAACTTTTAGTTTAGGAAGTCATCAAAAATAATTACGATGGAGTACTAAAATAAAAATAAATAAATAAACCACTAAAGGATAAAAGGATAAGACCTTAGTGTAGTGTGACGAACCCAACATCATTACACCGCCGTAAAACCTGGCGTCAAGGAACCCAATGTTAACGGACGACCGGGGGGGGGGGGGGGGGTGGCATGTGACTTCCCATGTAAATTCATGGCCATGACGGGAATCCCATTTAACTTTCACGATGGTGATTAATTTCTTTCGAAGCTTTTTAACCTGTCGATCCTCAATCGATAAAGCTTTTTCAATAAACCTCAGGTTTGAAATGTGGAATACATTATGGATTCCGCTTAGTTCCTAGGGCAGCTTAAATTTATAAGCTACGGAACCGACACACTCGATTATCTCGAATGGTCCAATAAATCTTGGGCTTAACTTGTCTTTTTTTTTTTTTCTAAATCTTATTACACCTTTCCAAGGTGACACTTTTAATAATACTTTATCACCGATTTGGAATTTAAGAGGTTTTCACCTTTTGTCAGCATAGCTTTTCTGCCTATCACGGACAACTTTGAGCCTATCACAGATTTCTATAATCTTATCCGTAGTCTCAAGGACTATCTCAGGCCCAGATAGATGGTTTTCTCCAACTTCAGCCCAACAAATGGGCGTTTACATCATGATAAAACACCATATACACAAAATTAGTTTGTCTACTAGAAATCAACAAAACAACACACCACACATCCGTTAAATAAAACACCCATTTTGCTAATCATGAAAAAAACGAACACCCTATACCTAATCCAGAATAATATCAACACCATGTTGTATAGTTTAACATTCAGTGGTCTCCCGGTTCTAATCCAAAGTATAATATCAACATCCAGTGGTCTCCGAGTTGTCATCTAATGTTTAGAACACTACAATGATGAACAATCACTACAGATACGCATTAAATCACTTAAAGAACAAAACCCTAGTTTTAATCGACTAAAAATAAAACCTTTTTTGGTAGCCGCAGTAGATTCCTTCCGTTTTACAGGCAATGTGGTACTTGTAGCTTCTCTAGACGGCATATGACACTTTGAACTCGATGTTTTCAAAGTAAGAAATGAAGAAGAAAAGATGTTGATTACGTTTATAACACAAAAGGGCCTTTCGATTTTGATCTTGTTCCATAATTTCTAATATTGAAGCAAAAGGGTGTGGACATAGGGAATTTTTTATCGCGGGTGTTGTTATGATGATACGCTTTCCATATTTCAAATAGTTAAAAAGACACTCTTACCCATACAATTGTCAAATCAATCCCAAATAATAAAACACAATTTACATTTAAGCCTCTTGTGATCCTAACCATTAATTACAAGATCTAGGGGTTTAAAACACTTCTCACAAAAAACCTCCCCTTTTACAATAATTCCACCCAACAACAACTAACAACAATAAGGATTAGGGGCAAAAAGGTCATTTCACAACATTTCAACAACTAACTACATCTAAGGGTTTAAGTGCCCAATGTTTCTTAGGAGTGTCTAAAGTGTCATGAGGATCAAACCGACTTTTACTGATAAAGAAATAACCAAACTTGAAAGTAATGTTAATCTATAACCTTGATCAGGGGCAGATCTAGTGTATAACAAGGGGTAATGCCCGCTACCCCTTGGCGCTCCGGCGGCAGTGTAAAATTAGTGTAAATTTTGGAAAAATTTGACGTTTTTTCTATTTCGTTACCGCTTATTTATAAATCGTTACCGCTTATTTATAAAACGTTACCGCTTGGCGCGAATCCTAGATCTGCCACTGACCTTGATTACACTAAAATAATGTGATCAACAATTTCTACTTTAGTTATAAGAAACACCCAAGTAACCTCATGTTTACAACATTTTAATCCTTCTAACAACATTACGAAAAACATGTTGATTGTAAAAGAAACATCTTCACGTGTTATGTTTTAAACGTTTATGACCTGAAAATTCCGTGCATTAATTTATCTCGTATATTTGTCACCTACATGATATTGTTGAAATAATAATTTCCAAACAAATTAATTTATAACAATTTTTGCCGATCTATTGCACTTTTTATGTCCAATAAACAATCATATTTTTTAACCCTTGTCATGTTTTTCTCTGTTAACCAAATATGCTCATATATGCACATATATAGAAAATGACCTCTAGCTTATGTGGTAGGAGGATTTAAGTTCTTCTTTAAATACTCAAGTTTAATTCCCATTTAGTGTAAAAAAGGAGTGAGGCACTGGTAAACAGTGATAGGAGACTCAGAGAAACCTGAATTCGATCCTTGAGCCAAACGGGTTTTACTGGTAATTTACCGTCGTGTCTACGGGCGGGTGGGTTACCGGGTTTTCCCCGGAATTGGTGGTGGACCACTCGGGTTACTCTCGGAGTACTCCGTTTGTCCAGTCGGTGCTCCAAGAGTGCTCGGGATTGATTTTGACGAGGTATGACCCTGATCAGCTAACCCGACCCGGTCATTACCTATTATTTTATTATAAATAATTAATTACACACGTTTATTCTAGAATGTTCTATTCTACATGGATAAACCACGTAACCAAATCCTCAAACTTTTGGGAAGATCATGCAAATCCCTAACTTATCGGAGCCCATCCTAAGTTAGGGGAAACCCTAATGTTAAACTATAAATAGAGGTAAACATCAAATGTATGATCATCTTGCTCTCGTTTACTCTCTCTCTACATTCATATTTTCTCCCAAACTGAGACTTATTCTCACGCCGGAGGGTGGTTACAGGAATAACCTCATTCCTGTAACGAGTTCTATCGGTGTTCTGTTTTGCAGTCAGCTGTTCGGATCGCCAAAGAGTTGAAGTCCTAGCCGGAGCTTACCCTTAAGGTCAGTGTTTCTTCAGATTTGTTGGCCGTTCAAAAAAAATACGCACGTATACAAATACAAAAGGATACTTATCTTCCTTTTTAATCTTTGCTTATCTTCCTTTTTAATCTTTGCTATTTGTAATCACTAGGTGGTGATGATAAGAGAATTTTACTTTCATGTTTTCTGTTTTCAATGTATGGTTAAAGATAATTTGAAAAATATTATACAATCAACTAACAAACACGTAACTTTCACTTGTTTGGTTATATCATTATGGTACGTTCATAGGTCGTAAACATTAGGTGATTATTGAAAAAAAAAGTTTGGTGGATGTTTATTTGACTACCAATGTTTGTACTTTGACGCTTATTAACATCTAAAATTGGTAGTACGAATGTGATGGAAAATTAGATTTGTGAAGAGCTATCTTATTAGTTACGAAGGACATTCAAAGCAAAGGTAATTACCTCATGGAGGACTAGTATATACTTCTAAAAATTGTTAGAAGTACTTTATATGATATTGAAGGGTATATGATATTGAAAGAGCATTTAGTAAATATATGATATTGAATGCTCGGTAAAGCTCAAAACTCACAATTTGTGAGAAAAGGGTTAAAGTGTGAAAACATATATACAATCAAATTTTAAAAAAGTTGTCATGCTTTTGTATGAATTTCTCTTAAATGGTTCTTTTTATCACGACGCTATCGGTTGTAAATTTATAAAAACTTGAATTTTTAGAACTTGGTTTTCTAACTTAAACTATAAACAAGACAAAACAAACTAAAAATTATTATAAAGAATATATTTAGATTATCAACTCCTAATATAAACCAACTTGTTCTCCAAGTTTATTACCCCTATAAATAGTCCATGTATTCCATTATGTATGATGCACCATTAATAATAAACATATATTTCTCTCCCAATATCTCTTCTCATCTTCTTGCTATTAGGCTTATTCATAACACGTTATCAGGTTGAATTGCTTTTAGAGTTGGATCGCACCATCATAAGGTAAGTCGCTATCGTCTAATTAACCTTTCATTATTATTTACCTTCACAAACGAAAACCATATTATAAGTCATATAATTTTGGTTTATGTTAGAGATTTGTTTTCTTTTTCTATTAAATCTCTAAAAAACTCATATCGTAACTCATAATATTTGGTTAAAACGAGATTCATATTTATTATTTCAATAAAATAATAAATTACTCATCTATACTATATAATAAAAAAAACCTGATTTTGGACACGTGTCATTCATTGAAGATGTCTACATTTGTAATTTCATACATTTTCATACTTAATATTATTATTTACCAAATTGACACTTTTTTATTTAGTTTACCCTTATCTCATATTTTATGAAAAAAAAAAAATATCGATTATTCTATCTATTATTTTCATATTGCATTTTTTTTTAAATTTAGTTGGTACTTATCTTTTCCGTTCAAATGGGACAGAAGTAAAATTATTGGGTTTCACATTTGTAATTAGTTATTTTTTTTATTAAGATGCTATCGTTCTATTTGCTCATGTTCAAAATGATCAGAAATAAAAACTCAGTTATTTTTGTTTCTAGGAAATCATAATCCTTTTATTTGATTCAATCATTCTAGAAGTTTTAAAACTAAAATATAATCTATCATAATCAAATTCACATTTCAAAACCCTCAAAATTCAACCATTCAATAATCATAATTACTCATATGTATAAGCCCATATATTATCTAACCCACTTTTAATAAAGGATTCCAATTAATTCTACGTGAAATTTATAAAGACTTTTTGTTATACACTTAATTTCATATATGATCTAATCTAACTTTTAATAATGTATATATGTGTGGACGCTCGGAAGGCAAAAGTGAAATTGCACTAATTTTAACGTTATTTCACTAAATTTGTGAAAATAACGTTAAAAGCGGCGGACGGTTAATCATGCATCATCATGTGGTGGCGTTGATAGCAGAAAGACAAAAGGGAACATGTACTAATCGGTCTTTGTCCCGATTGCTAAGTGTTATGTGCCTTATGTCCAAAGCTTGATGCAAAACTACTATCGAGTCGGGGGTCTTACTAAAAGCAGCCTCTACATCTTACTCTCCTCAGACCCTACCTTAGCTTTGCTATTTGTGTGATTTACTGAGTATGATGATGATGATGATGATGATGATGATGATGATGATTTAGTATATATAATTAGATTTATTCAACTCGTATAATACATGGGGTTTATAAAGATATAATTTTTTTTATTATTTAGTTTATAAAATTGCATTTATCCAACCCGTGTAACATACAAGGTTACAAAATTACATTTATTTAACCTGTGTAATACACAGTGTTTTTAAAGATATAACTTTTTTATTATTTAATATAAATAATTAGATTTATTCAACCCGTACAATACACGGGTTTTTATTATTTGGTATATAAAATTACATTTATTCAGTACAATACATGAGGTTCTTAGAGATATAATTCTCTTATTATTTAATATATAAAATTACATTTGTTCAACCCGTGTAATAAACGGGATTTTTAAAGAATAATTGTTTTAATTTAGTATATAAAATTACATTTATTCAACCCGTGTAATACACGGGGTTCTAACCTAGTTGTTGAATAAATCAAATTATAATTTTCTTTTACGTTTTACTATAAACGAATGTTATTCATACAGTTATTTTTCATATACAAATTTCATGGATATCTTATGTGTTTGGTAGTTTATTTGTGAAGCTAACAGAATATATATATTTTGAATCTATTATACATACCAAAGCCATATTCAATTTTAAACTTGAATTTATTATTTATATTTTTTCCATGTATGTAATATATCATATATCATATTATAGGAGAACTCGTGTACTCATAAATACTATTAATTTTAAAGAACAATATTTTAATTAATATTTTATTTCATATTAATCTCTTCATAATATTAACTTTAGTATTTAGTCGACCTCTCTTAAGTATATCGAATGCAGAAATCATGACATATTTAAAATTATCAACAAAGATTACCTTCATAACACGACTGCGGCTTCGGCCATTTTCTCAAAGTCAGACACAGACATCTCTACGTTCCCACCCATTTATAAACTTGGATGTTATTATATATTTTGTTGAAAATTGGCTTCTTTCTCTGTGCATGCGTCAGAACATATATATCTGTATATCATTAACCTCCTTCAATCTGATAAGCCTGTATGTATATTTATGATCATATATGAAAATAACATATTATGAGGATCAAAACGACATACGGAAACTAATGGTTTAGAATTAGAATTTTAACATTAATTTCAATATGTTTTTTTTTCTAAATTAAGTTTTATATATTAATTCATATGTTTTGTTATAATATAGTTCATCATGACAAATCTTGCAAAACTTGAGTTCATTGCCCTAGATATTACTGGGAAAAACTATTTGTCATGGGTATTGGATGCTGAAATACATTTGAATGCTAATAATCTGGGTGAAACAATTAAAGAAGGAAATAAAGCAACTACCCAAGATAAGGCAAAAGCCATGATCTTTTTACGCCATCATATTCATGAGGCTTTGAAAAGTGAGTACCTCACTATCAAGGATCCACTTGTCCTTTGGATCAACCTGAAAGAAAGGTATGACCACCAGAAAACGGTAATATTACCGAGAGCTCGTTACGAGTGGATCAATTTAAGGTTGCAAGACTTTAAGTCTATAAGCGAGTACAACTCGGCAATGTTTAGAATCACATCACAATTGATTCTATGTGGTGAAAATATTACTGATAAGGAAATGTTGGAAAAAACATTCTTAACATTTCATCCCTCGAATGTGATACTGCAACAACAATATCGTGAAAGGGGTTTCACCAAATATAGTGAGTTAATATCATGTTTGCTTGTAGCCGAGCAAAACAATGAGCTCTTAATGAAAAATCATGAGACTCGTCCGGTTGGAGCAACCCCAATCCCTGAAGCTAATGTGGCAACATATAATGGCCAAAGTGAAAGTTACGGACGTGGTCGAGGTTATCATCGTGGTCGTGGTCGTGGTTATGGCCGTGGTCGTGGTCATGGTCGTGGACGTGGCCGAGGAAATTATCATAGTGTTCAGTTTAAAAACAAAGGGACCCACCAAAAGTGGCATAATAATGAAAACAGATCCAATGATGAAAAAAATAAAAAGAAGGTGGGATCTTCATCGAATGCATGTTACCGATGTGGAAGTAACAATCATTGGTCGAAGACTTGTCGTACGGCCAAACACTTGGTGGAACTTTATCAACAATCCATCAAAGACAAAGCAAAAGAAATAGAGACAAATTTTACATATGAGGTTGCAAATGTTGATAAAGACCATAATGATACAACTAATTTGGATTATGATGATTTCCTTATTAAGCCAACTAACTTGGATTCTGGTGATATCGTGGTTGATACAACCCAGTTGGATACTTGCAATTTTCCTTACATATGAATTATTAGTTTTTAAGTGATGTTATTTCCTTCATTTCTTTAAGATATTTTATTTGAGTATTTTGTTTTGTTTTGGGATTTGTTATGTTTGAAGCATGTTAGACATTTTATTCATTTGATTTTGTTTTGTTTTGAAGCATATGGAGTGTGTAACTAAGATCCCTATTAATGGAGAAGATATATGTCTAATAGACAGCGCATCAACGCATACGATTCTTAAGAAAAAGAATTATTTCTCTACTTTAACCATGAAAAAGGCAAATGTTGGTACTATATCTGGTAAATCAAAATTAATTGAAGGCTTTGGAGAAGCTTATGTAGTGTTGCCAGGTGGAACACCATTTAAAATAACCAATGCGTTATTTTCCCCAATGTCTCAAAGAAATCTAAAAAGTTTTAAAGATGTTCGTTTAAACGGATATCATCTTGAGACTACATCTGAGGGACATGATGAGTACCTTCATATCACAAATATTAGTTCGGGTAAAAAGCATGTGTTAGAAAAGTTACCCGCACTTGCCTCTGGTTTGTATTATACTAAAATTAATGCAATCGAATCAAATGCAGTCATAAACACGAAGTTTATAGACCAAGAGAATTTTCTCATATGGCATGATCGGTTAGGCCATCCTGGATTAACAATGATGCGAAAAATTATAGAAAATTTAGTTGGGCATTCTTTGAAGAACCAGAAGATTCTTCAGTCCAAGGAAATTACATGTGTTGCATGTTCACAAGAGAAGTTGATTACTCGCCCATCACCAATGAAGGTGGGGACTGAATCCCTGGTTTTTTTGGAAAGAATACATGGGGATATTTGTGGACCTATACATCCTTCTAGTGGACCATTTAGATACTTTATGGTCTTAATTGATGCATCAACTAGATGGTCACACATGTGCCTACTATCAAGTCGTAATATGGCATTTGCACGACTACTTGCTCAATTAATAAGGCTAAGGGCACATTTTCCCGATTACCCCATCAAGAATATTCGATTAGACAATGCTGGTGAATTTACATCCCAAACATTTAATGATTATTGCATGTCTATTGGGATAAATGTAGAGCATCCTGTACCTCATGTACATACACAAAATGGACTTGCTGAATCGCTTATCAAGTGACTTAAAATGGTTGCAAGACCAATGATTATGAAATCAAAACTACCAGCCTCTGCTTGGGGACATGCAATTTTACATGCAGCAACACTAATTCACATCAGGCCAACGAGTTATCATACATCCTCCCCATTAAAGTTGGTTCTTGGTCAGGAACCAAATATTTCCCATCTAAGGATTTTTGGTTGTGCTGTATATGTTCCAATCGCTCCACCACAACGCACACAGATGGGGCTTCAAAGGAGGTTAGGAATATATGTTGGGTATGAATCACCATCGATCATTAAGTATTTAGAACCTACAACGGGTGATTTATTTACAGCTCGATTTAGTGATTGTCATTTTGTTGAATCAACATTCCCAACATTAGGGGGAGACAAAAAGCAGCTGGATAATAGTATTATTTGGAATGAATTATCATTATCTCATCTTGATCCTCGAACTAAACAATGTGAACTAGAAGTTCAAAGGATAATTCATTTACAAGGATTAGCAAATCAATTACCAGACGCATTCACTGACCCAAAGAAAGTGACTAAGTCACATATACCAGCTGTTAATGCTCCAGTTAAAATAGGTGTCCCACAAGGACAACCACTTATTGGTAATGAGTCTAATGCACGCCTAAAACGTGGTAGACCAATCGGTTCTAAAGATAAAAATCCTCGAAAGAAAAAGGGAGCAAATAATGTAGATGGTCAAGTCGAGGTAACAATAACGCAAGAAAAGGAGTCTCCAGATGAGACACTAGACATGATGGTTCTAGAAGAACCTCAGGTACCTGAAAACGAAGAGATCTCAATTAATTATATCATGTCTAGAAATGTATGGAACCGAAGCGAAATCGACGTCGATGATAGTTTTTCATATAATGTAGCGCTACAAGTAATGGAAAACAATGAGGATCAAGAAACCAAATTAGTTGAGGAATGTAAACAAAGAAATGATTGGCAAAAATGGAAAGACGCGATAGAGGCAGAATTGAATTCCCTCAATAAACTAGAAGTTTTTGGACCTGTGGCCCACACACCTGAAGGTGTAAAGCCTGTTGGATATAGATGGGTCTTTGTGCGAAAACGTAATGGGAAAAATGAAATTGTACGATACAAGGCAAGATTAGTAGCACAAGGATTTTCACAAAGACCTGGAATTGATTATGAGGAGACATATTCTCCAGTGGTGGATGCGACAACTTTTCGTTATCTTATTAGTCTGGTAATACAAGAAGGGATTGATTTGCGTCTAATGGATGTTGTGACAGCCTACCTCTATGGCTCACTTGATATTGATATTTACATGAAACTTCCTGAAGGATTCAAATTGTCAAACTCATGTAAATCTAGTTCTCGAGAACATCTTTCAATCAAACTAAACAAATCATTATATGGGCTAAAACAATCTGGGCGTATGTGGTATAATCGCCTTAGTGAGTATTTGTCGAAAGAAGGCTATAAAATGATTTTGTATGCCCATGTATTTTTATAAAAAGGTCAGGATCTGAATATGTTATAATTGCCGTATATGTTGATGACATGAATATAATTGGAACTCCATGGGAGCTTCAAAAGGCAGTTGAATACTTGAAAAGAGAATTTGAAATGAAAGACCTTGGAAAGACAAAGTTTTGTCTTGGATTACAAATTGAACACCTTAAGGGTGGAATTCTTGTGCATCAAGAAACTTACATAGAGAAACTACTAAAAAGATTTTATATGGAAAAATCACATCCATTGAGTACTCCAATGGTTGTAAGGCCGCTTGATGTAGAAAAAGACCCATTCCGACCTCCCAAAGATGGAGAGGAAATCCTTGGTCCAGAAGTACCATATTTAAGTGCAATTGGTGCACTAATGTTTCTTGCTAGCCATACACGACCTGATATATCATTTTCTTTAATTTTATTAGCAAGATATAGTTCATACCCAACAAAGAGGCATTGGAATGGGGTAAAACAAATATTTAGATACCTTCAAGGTACAAAAGATATGGGTTTGTATTTTACAAATCAATCGAAAACAGGTTTGGTTGGTTTTGCAGATGCAGGGTATTTGTCTGACCCTCACACTGGGCGATCTCAAACTGGATATTTATTTACAAGTGGAGGTACTGCAATTTCATGGTGTTCGGTAAACCAGACAATCACAGCCACATCATCTAATTATGCAGAAATATTGGCGATACATGAAGCTAGTCGAGAATGCATTTGGTTAAGGACTGTAATACAACACATTCGTGGATCTTGTGGTATTTCTTCGGGAGATGAGGGACCGACAATCTTACATGAAGACAACGCAGCATGCATTGCTCAACTAAAGAAAGGATGCATCAAAGGTGATAGAACAAAGCATATTTTGCCAAAGTTTTTTTTTACACATGATCTACAAAAGAATGGAGATATTATTGTCCAACAAATTCGTTCCAGCGAAAATTTGGCAGACTTGTCACTAAATCACTTCCAACCTCAACATTCAAGAAGTTAGTTCATGGGATCGGGATGCGTCGACTCAAGGAGCTTAAGTGATCATGATCAGGGGGAGATAATACGCGTTGCACTCTTTTTCCCTTAGTCAAGGTTTTGTCCCATTGGGTTTTCCTTGCAAGGTTTTTAATGAGGCAGCATCAAGCGTATGAAGTTGATAATCAGGGGGAGTATTATAAAGAATATATTTAGATTATCAACTCCTAATATAAACCAACTTGTTCTCCAAGTTTATTACCCCTATAAATAGTCCATGAAGTTGACCTCTAGCTTAAGTGGTAGGAGGATTTAAGTTCTTCTTTAAAGACTCAAGTTTAATTCCCATTTAGTGTAAAAAAGGAGTGAGGCACTGGTAAACAGTGATAGGAGACTCAGATAAACCTGAATTCGATCCTTGAGCCAAACGGATTTTACTGGTAATTTACCGTCGTGCCTACGGGCGGGTGGGTTACCGGGTTTTCCCCGGAATTGGTGGTGGACCACTCGGGTTACTCTCGGAGTACTCCGTTTGTCCAGTGGGTGCTCCAAGAGTGCTCGGGATTGATTTTGACGAGGTATGACCCGGATCGGTTAACCCGACTCGGTCATTACCTATTATTTTATTATAAATAGTTAATTACACACGTTTATTCTAGAATGTTCTATTCTACATGGATAAACCACGTAACCAAATCCCCAAACTTTTGGGAAGATCATGCAAATTCCTAACTTATCGGAGCTCATCCTAAGTTAGGGGAAACCCTAATGGTAAACTATAAATAGAGGTAAACATCAAAGGTATGATCATCTTGTTCTCGTTTACTCTCTCTCTACATTCATATTTTCTCCCAAACCGAGACTTATTCTCACGCCGGATGGTGGTTACAGGAATAACCTCATTCCTGTAACGAGTCCTAACGGTGTTCTGTTTTGCAGTCAGCTGTTCGGATCGCCAAAGAGTTGAAGTCCTAGCCGGAGCTTACCCTTAAGGTCAGTGTTTCTTCAGATTTGTTGGCCGTTCAAAAAAAAAATACGCACGTATACAAATACAAAAGGATACTTATCTTCCTTTTTAATCTTTGCTTATCTTCCTTTTTAATCTTTGCTATTTGTAATCACTAGGTGGTGATGATAAGAGCATTTTACTTTCATGTTTTCTGTTTTCAATGTATGGTTAAAGATAATTTGAAAAATATTATACAATCAACTAACAAACACGTAACTTTCACTTGTTTTGTTATATCATTATGGTACGTTCATAGGTCGTAAACATTAGGTGATTATTGAAAAAAAAAAGTTTGGTGGATGTTTATTTGACTACCAATGTTTGTACTTTGACGCTTATTAACATCTAAAATTGGTAGTACGAATGTGATGGAAAATTAGATTTGTGAAGAGCTATCTTATTAGTTACGAAGGACATTCAAAGCAAAGGTAATTACTTCATGGAGGACTAGTATATACTTCTAAAAATTGTTAGAAGTACTTTATATGATATTGAAGGGTATATGATATCGAAAGAGTATTTAGTAAATATATGATATTGAATGCTCGGTAAAGCTCAAAACTCACAATTTGTGAGAAAAGGGTTAAAGTGTGAAAACATATATACAATCAAATTTTAAAAAAAGTTGTCATGCTTTTGTATGAATTTCTCTTATATGGTTTTTTTTTATCACGGCGCTATCGGTTGTAAATTTATAAAAACTTGAATTTTTAGAAGTTGGTTTTCTAACTTAAACTATAAACAAGACAAAACAAACTAAAAATAATATTTTTGAAAAAGATTTTTGGGTGTTTTAGCGGTTCCAAGTCGAGTTTTGTGTAAGACTTGTTTTAGGACAAATAAATTCAACCCCCCCCTCCTACCACAATTAAATTACACATTGTCCTCAATGTATCCAAAATTGGTTAGATTTGATTAAATGTGTAAATATAAGTTAAAAACAACATTTAAAAAAAATCATACACTGGGCACAGGGGCGTGTTTGGGGGACACGGACCCGTGTCAAAAGTGCCAGTAACAAAATTTTTCAGAAGACAAACACGGAGGCGTGCCTATGGGACACAACCCCGTGTAAGAGTTCCAGAATTAAAATTATTTTTTGCAGACTTGAGGCATAGGGGCGTGCATACCTTACACGGCCTCATGCTGCACTTACTGTTTTGAAGATTTTGCGTCGGCAGACATCTGTTTACGTGCAGGGGTGCCGTTTCAACGTCCTTTGGCCATTTTCCACATTTTTGCACAATTTGTTTTCAAAAAACCAAATGTCATTCCATTCATCCATCATTACAACTAAAAAGAAGGATAAAAAACAAGAGAAATTTAAATATAAAGATAGATAATTGGTGGATACCCTACGAGAATTTTTTTTTCTAATCTAAATAGCTTTCCCATAGATAAATCGATGAAAATTAGCAAAAACCAAAACTAGCTTTTGGAAAATGAGAGCTTTTATGAAGAAACAGTGATCTGAATTGACCGGAACCAATTAGATCGGGGGTTTTGTCTCTGCATAAAAAGGGTTCATCTCCTCGTCGATTAGGTGGTTGGCTGGATTACTTCTCCGGTGATCACTGCAAAACAAAAAGGCGCTAGACTCGCCACGGGGAGAATGGGGGTTCTCTCCGTGACCAATCTCTGGCGTGAGAATAAGTCCTGTGATCTCAAAGAGAAAGATGAAGTAGTATGAGTGAGAGTAAGTGAAAGTAACTTGTGAGATCATACCTGGTGTATCTTGTTTTGTCACACCCCGATATTTCCACGTTTGACCGGTGGGCCCGGTGGGGGAGTATCGTGACGTGGTTGGTAACATTACAGTCAAACAACACAATATTTAAATGCACAGCGGAAGCAAATGAAAGATATATTTCAACCGAATATAATTGTAATATCAAGTATCACAAACAGTTGAAAATAATCCACAGGTGGATCAAAAATAAATAGGAAACATTGTTCAACAGTTTTGACATCCAAGCTTGCGAGACTTATTGTGGACGCTAGGAGAAAGCCAGCCTAGTTTGCATAGTACCTGCACTTAACATTTTTGGGAAAATACGTCAGTTTACACTGGTAAATACTATCAACCGACTCATTTTGAAAAGTTTAATAAAATTGATTTGAATGCACGTGGCACAAACTTTTTATAACTTTGGATAATTATTTGAATATAATACTTGTAAAAGAATTACATGTTCCTTATGCGTTCAGTAGCCCGATCCGTAGACCGGGTTAAAGATCAATAGACACACCACATTATTTATTTATGCACTGACGGGTGTACGCCTACACCCCGTGCTCAGGTCGTGGCCATCTCGTAAGATGATGCCAAGGATATCCGGGACATGGTCATTAACCCCCCAAAGGCTTTAAGCAAACAAAACATTTCAAAACGAAGCATATCAATGATTTAACCTCTATTCGATTAAAGATTCAATGCCGGACCAAGCGGTATTTTATATACCGTACCCCAAGCCCGTATAAGGGAAAATAAGTTAAAAGTATTTACCTTTGCAAGTATCAATCACAATTAGCAAGTGCGTGTAGCTTTTACCGGGTCTCCTATTCTGGAACGAAGGTTTAAAATAACCTATTAGAATCCTAACGGGTCTTTAATTAAGTCTAAACTTAGACCGGTTAGTTTTAAGGAAAGATACGGTTCAAACGCACGATTAAGCGAAGACCGGAATAGAATGTGTTTTAGACCCGAAAAGTTTGAAGACTTGTTTAATATGGGTAATCTAAACACCTTCTGGATTTTGAGGTAAAAATGATAAGGTTCGACCCGTGTCGGCTAATTTATGCAAACTAGCTACATAAACCGAACCGAACGCGCAAGAGGCGTAACGGGTAACCATGAGAGTCATTTACAGGCTTCCTAAGTTAATATGCCTTAAATAGGTTGTGATATCAGTAGGATACCTTCCATTATGCCCAAAACGAGTTTAATCTAAATTTAAGCCCCGTAGGGGTATTTTGGTCATTTTAAAGGTTATAAAAGAGATTAAATGGAAATTCTGAGATTCTGGTCCGAATACATCAGTAAAATAACTTATTTTAATAGGTCATATCAGTTGGTAATAAGTCTTATATGACAGAATGGTTTTAAACATAAACTATGTGTTTAATATGCTTAAAAAGTCATTTTAAGCGATTTCCGGGTTATACAGGAAATATGAGTTTTCTGATCAGGATATAAAGTTCAAAATACTTCATTTATTATATAAAATCAGTAGCAATTGGATTGGTGTCAAAATACTTTGTAAACCTCATTTTATACACAAAAAGGGTATAATCGGTATTTACCGAATCAACGCCATAACCTTAGGTTATGGGCAGGTTAAAAATAATTAAAAATCTTCAAAAATCCCAAAATATTATATTACATCAGTGGGTAAAAGGTTTGGTGTCAAAATTGGGTTTAGATAAGCTTTATGCTAATGACGCCGTTTAATTACTAAAAAGCGTTTTAATTACGTCGTTGAGCATAACTCCTATTCTAGACCTCCAACTGATGTGAAATTTTAGGGACATGTTTATAATTCAGCAATAATGATTATTGTCCTCTCACATATCCAAAATTCTCGATTTATGGTAAAAAGGGCATTATGGTCAACTTTAAGCATTTAACGGAAACGTGTAAACGACTCGGGTAATCAATGAACCAACCACAGAGGGTTATACCAACATGTAACCTGGTCCTAAGGAAGTCCTAAGGCATTGCCAAACTCTACTAAAACGGGTCAGAACTGAAGTCAAAGCAAAAGTCAAAGTTTTGCGACTTTCGGTTCCGAACCGGGTCTAAACCGAAAATTGTCGGATCAAACAAGCTTAGACCAGTTCTTATACTTATTACCAAGTTATATGAGTGATAAAATAGGTTACATGCCTTCTACATTGTTAATTATTCGTTAATTTGAAGAT
Organism: Helianthus tuberosus; assembly: GCA_030545235.1. Classification (NCBI taxonomy): domain Eukaryota; kingdom Viridiplantae; phylum Streptophyta; class Magnoliopsida; order Asterales; family Asteraceae; genus Helianthus; species Helianthus tuberosus. The sequence continues at coordinate 210,551 of JARYGA010055307.1, forward strand.
TAGCATTCTGTTGACTTTTTCTTATCAACTTTGACCCGACAAATGGTCTAGTTAGAGTGGGAATCAGAGGGTGCCCTTTTAAGGGTTTAATGCCCACATAATTACCAACTTATAACTACCTTCAATTCGACTAAGTCAAACGTTAATTACGACGGTTTGACTTTTAAGCTAATAACTAATTAAAACTCAATTAAGGAAGGTCAAAGGTACTTACCAAAATCTAATGCACGACCAGGGATGCTTAGAGAAGGCTCTTGAGCTCTAGAGATGATCAGAAGATGAGTTGTGAGTGAATGATCAAGCTTGCACACAAAGGGGCTTTATATAGTGCTTGTGATTGCACAAGATCATGCCAAAACATGCTACCATTGATCCCTGATCATCAACAAGTGTCCCTAATGTCTAAAAGCAAGCCTAGGCAACCCTTGGTGTTGAGAAAAGGCAATGTAAGTCGGTTATAATGGACATGGCAGACACCTAGCAAAGATTTCGGCATCAGAGGGCCCCTCGCGCCACGCGTAGCCTCCCCTAGGGTCCCTCGCGTCGCGCGACGCCCTTCTGATCCAAATCCAAATTTTAGATTTTTTTTGTGTTTTGGTCCTTGGTCCTTATAAAGTTGTTTCGACATTATTTCTTGCATTATGAGCCCTCCAAATTGACTTATAAGGGCTTCAAGACTTATACCCATTTTGTTAAGTCCTCGGTTGACTTTATGTTTACCCGAAAAGTCATAATTTTCAACGTTGACGCTTTAACCCCTCGTGTGCGAATTTGATCATAACTTTCTCATACGATAACGAAACTTTATGAAATTTTTATCCCACATTATAGTGAGCATAATTTACCGTTACAAAGCTTCGGGTTTGCTAAAAGGTCACTCAGAGGTATACTTTAATCATGTTGACACATTTAACCCCTGTAGTTTGTAATCTCTCACTTTCTTTCACAATTAGCTTCGTATGATCCATGATTCATTCGTTTAAGGGTATAAGCATCATGTAGGGTTATTGTAAAGTATATTTATCCATTTTTGACATGTTGAACCCTTATATTCACATACTTTCCATGTTTGTCAATTTTAGTCCCTCTAGAGTATTCTTTCACACGTTCGAGCTTATGACACGTGTCAATACATTATAGGACGTGAATTTTCGAGGTGTTACATGTTTATAGCTGGATTTTGGCGGGAAAATGGTGTAACGAAGATAGTAACGGAAGATACTTTTCCGTTGGCGGTTACCTTACCTTCCGTTAATCCCTGCACACGGATCGTGGGTTTGATCAACGGCTCGGGAGATGTCATGTGGAAAGTGATTTTTTGTAGATATCTCTTTTAGTTGTTGCCATCATTGTGGCTTAGATAAGCGTCTAAGATTGTGCCACGTCATATTCGGTTGTAACCGAATGACCATGCACGATGAGCATTTAAGGCTTTCTAGAAGATCTACAGCTGTAAACCATTGTGCCTTTGCCACGTGTCCATTCTGTTATAACAGAAAAGATTCCTTTGTTCAAGTCTTGATTTAAGGAGCGCGGAGATGTTTAGGAGTTTATCTTCAAGCCTAACTGTACACTTGTGCGAGCCCGCGCAAAGGTGTTAGTTGGATATTTGTCCTTCTTTTCTCCGGCACATGGACATCGAAGACTGTTCTTTTCCAACTCTTGTTAAGAACTGTTGCGCAGGGTCTTATTTAAAATGCTTTTGGAATAAGGTTATGGTATGGTCCAATGCGCCTGCGCAAGGTTTTTTGGACCATACCCCTTCAAGTCCCCCAGTCCAGTGTTGCTTCTATGCGCTAATGGCAAGTAGGTAGGGCACTGGACTATAAAGATGAAGTGTGCGCTTTTACTGTTTGAGAATTAGCAAGATTTATTTGGTGCAAGGTATGGAAGAATTTAACTTTTGAAGTTGACTGGCTGCGCGCCATGGTGGCTATGCGCGAGGGTATATAGTTGTTTCCCGTATGTCGTAATGCGCCAAAGGTTAGCTGGGATACCAGTTGTTCTGACCTTGGCGAGGGTTATTACGAGTGTTTCCTTAACTGCTGTTAAGGACGAATAATAACGTCTGCCTCCCAATGCGGATGATGACAACTTAGCGTATAAATATACGACTTTGCAAATGTTTGCCATTTATTTTGAATTTGTTTGGGATGTTGAATCCGTTTTTGTACTGTTTAGTTAATGCACTGTTGTGCAAGTAAATGTGCTGCCGCACAAGTAACTTTGTTAATGTGCTGCCACGCAAGTAACTTTATAAATGTATGGTATGTTTTAGTTACAATGTTTGCATGAGTACAATTACTTTGTTTATGTAAGACAAATAAAGATGGTATAAAGCTCATGTGTGAACGTAGGGCTGGACCTTGCGCAGTACCTGTGACCGCGGACAGTTCATGAGACTTGTTCTAGATTACCATAGTGTTTTTGTGTTTACCAAAAGAAATTGCATGCATTTGTAATAAAACATAAAGGCGTAATGTAAGCAACAAACTTTGCATTGGTTCAGATAAGGTGCAGAGGCCAGCAGATACAAAGTTGTTTTTTAAATAAGATAACTACGATACGTATGTAAGTAGCGACCCTTGTGTTGTACGTTGGTCAGCGTAATGTGTTGTCCAAGTACGAAGGGTGCTTGGATTACATGTAGCACCTGCGCAGCTGCTGCGCATTCCACGTGCGCGGGACGTCTGTTTCGTCAAGTCTGCGCAGGGTGTACGCTCCTTTTCCCAGGACCACATTGATCACATAAGGCCCCTCCCATTTAGGCGCGAGCTTCCCTGGTCGTTCTGAGTTCGATGCCTAGTTATCTCTTAGGATGAAGTCTCTCGGTAAGAAAGTGTATATGCGCACTCTAGCGTTGTAATATTTTTCCAATTTTGACTTGTACTTGACCTCGTTAATGGATGCATTTTCTCGTCTTTTGTCACGGCCCCAGCCCCGGTTTGACCAGGTCTAGGAGCCGCGGGACAGGAACCCGTGGTATTGATTAAATTGAGTTGACAGCGGAAGATTTTACTGGATCTTTTTAAAACTTGAAATGCCCGATTATTTTATTTCATAATTCGGGATAAACCCCCGTAATTTACAATAGAGGAATTTCACAAGAAAATTCCCTGATTTACAAAACATGTTTATTTATTTAATTGAGCCACTACTTCAAGCTTTGTTAGTGCTCCGTAGCACTGTTCCTTGGTTCACAGTAGTTACCTGAAACATGTTTTAAAAATATTTTGTCTGCGGGAAATACTAGTGAATCATTCATTTTGATAAAACGACGCATAGTTATAAATTACAGCATAAGAGCGATTACAATGGCTTCTATCTTATTTTTATCTGGCGCCGTGTTACCTCCTGGTGACGATGGTCATACCACTATTGGGTCTTTCCCCAAGTAGTGATGATTATCACTGTTAGGATTTATTAGCCTAACTGTGAGAAATTAGTAATGTGCACAATACCCCACTAGCCAGTGATTCAAGATAACCACGACTTAATCCCTGTAATTATAACTTTGAAAATGGTTTGGAATATTTGTAAAATATATTTAATAAAAAGAGAATGACTCACATTGCAGATTTATACGGGCAGAGTTTAGCCTACTGATTAGCCTTGTAACCTAATTTAAATAACAATGCACACGAACTAGGTCAGTAACTAATACAACATTTACAATAACTCACGAGACTAAAATGTCACGGCCCTAGCCCCGGTTTGACCCGGTCAGGAGCCGCGGGACAGGAACCCGTGGTATTTATTAATTGATGCGACAGCGGAAGATTTTAACAGGATCTTTTAAAACTTGAAATGCCCGATTATTTTATTTCATAATTCAGGATAAACCCCGTAATTTACAATAGAGGAATTTTACTAGGAAAATCCCTGATTTATTAAAACATGTTTATTCATTTTAACTAAGCCACCTCTTCAAGCTTGTTAGTGCTCCGTAGCACGTTTTCCTTGATTTACAGCAGGTCGCCTGAAACATGTTTAAAAAAAATATTTTTGTCAACGGGGAAATACTGGTGAATCATTCAGTTTACACAAAACGACACATAGTTATAAATTACAGCATAAGAGCGATTACAATGGCTTTTATCTTATTTTTATCTGGCGCCGTGTCACCTGGTGACGATGGTCATACCACTATTGGGTCTTTCCCCAAGTAGTGACGTTTATCACTGTTAGGATTTATTAGCCTAACCGTGAGAAATTAGTAATGTGCACAATACCCTACTAGCCAGTGATTTAAGATAACCACGACTTAATCCCTGTAATTATAACATTTGAAAATGGAGTATTGTAAAACATTTGATAAAAAGAGAATGACTCACATTGCAGATTTATACGGGCAGAGTTTAGCCTACTGATTAGCCTGATAACCTAATTTAAATAACAATGCACATGAACTAGGTCAGTAACTAGTACAGCATTTACGATAACTCACGAGATTAAACCCTCACGACAAATGACAAAGTGCAATACTTAAACATCCATCGAATTCACGACGAATGACAAAGTATAAACCCAATTTGAGCAGCACTTAAACATTTATCGGATAGTTTCAATCGATCGGACATTGAATCGTAGCAGCGATCGAGTTAATAACCTGTATCGTAGCAGCGCCTCGCTATTATAACTTGAAATTTTGAATTTGAACAACCAAACTTCGTTTTTGTGAAATTTTTTCGACACCAGATGAAAGCTCGATGTCCAACCTATTTATAACAGAAAATTGGGGTTCACGCGGCCCGCGTGAACCTTGGCTGATCTTTACGCGGCCCGCGTGGAGGTCTAGTTATAGACTAGGGCATCCGTGTCACTGGTAGGCACGCCACGTGGACGACACGTGGATCGGGAACGCTTATCCGGTCAACCCAACTTTGACGCGACCCGCGTAAGGCTAGGCTAACCCTTACGCGGCCCGCCTGAAGACCCTTTTTCTAGATTTCTTGGTTTTTGATATGGATTAGGGTTTCAGGGGTCCGGGTTTTCACTTACGGGTCAATTAGGGACAATTTAGAAGGTCCTTACATCCTCCCCCACTTTATTTAAAATCTCGTCCTCGAGATTTACTGGAATAAGTGAGGATACTTTCGCTTCATTTTCGATTCCAGCTCCCAAGTGTACTCGGGTCCTCTCTTTGAATTCCACTTGACTCTAACTAGTACCAATCTTTTGTGTTTGAGAAACTTGATCTTTCTGTCTTCTATTTGAAGTGGTTTCTCGACAAATTTTAACTTTTCATTTACCTCTATGTCCCGAAGAGGTACTACCAGTGATTCGTCCGATAAACACTTCTTGAGGTTGGATACATGAAATACATCATGTACTCCAGCTAGTTCTTCTGGTAGTTGTAAACGATAAGCAACTGGTCCTATATGTTGGATCACTGGAAATGGTCCCACGTATCTTGGACTTAGCTTTCCTTTCTTACCAAATCGAACTACTCCTTTCCAAGGAGAAACTTTCAAGAGTACCATGTCTAGGAAGCACGGCCCCGTGTCGTCTGCATAAGAAAGAAAATGGTGTCCGTTAGTGACACACGGGCCATGTCAAGGTAGACACGGCCCCGTGTTGGTAAAGTATGGGAGGCACGGCCCCGTGTTCTTCTAACACGCACTCATGTCTGGGGAGTAGATGGGACACGACCCGTGGGTGAGGAGCACGGCCCCATGTTTTAGGGTTTTTTCTAAGTTTTGTCGGAATTTTTAAGGAACCATGTTTTATCGGGAGGTTCCTTACTGGTTGGAACAACACCGAAATGCCTGATGTACCTTAGGTTTTGGCAAGAGGAACGAAAACGCAAGAGATTGTTGGAAAGGTAGACACCTAAGCTAAAAGTAAGAGGGCGAAATCTTCCTTTATTTACCTTTTCCGGGCTCTTGTTAAAGAAGGTGTAAGTCGACTCGCCCTGGTCTAAACCGTTGGTGTGAAATTCACACGTTGTTAAGGAGTCCTTCATTGCAAAGCCGATACAGGGATGACTATCACATTCGTTTTCTCACGGGGCTAGAGTAGATTTATTGGCCTCGGCATCGTTTATTCCTGAATGTGGCTCCATCGAATCTCCTTCGTTTTTGTTCCTTGCTGAATATCGTGCCTTCATCATGGATTCTATTTCTTTGAGTTTTTGTAGAATCCTCTTTTCTATTTGACATAATTCTACCGAGCTTATGTCTCATATGGAAGAGGTTTGATGGAATTCAGGTGGATGGTAGTTATCGTTTTTACTCCCGCTCATCTTAAGGTGATCGCCACAGGAAAATGATGGGTCTAAGTAGTGGGGATTAAATTTTAGAATGGGACATTCTAAATCTTTATGAATTCCTCCACATAACTGACACCATTCACTGTAAGTGTGGCGGGGGTAAAAATAATCATTTACATCCATGGTTGCCAGATAAGTTTTAACCGTTGGGATCAAACGTTACTGTTTTCTTAAGAACTGTTTTTGAGGCACGGTCCCGTATGGTTGTCACACGGCCCCGTGCTACAGCTTGTATCTGACAGAAAACAATTTTGTGTTACTAGGGAGTTGGCACGACACCGTGTTGATCAAACACGACCCCATGTTATTTTTGTAGAAAGTAGAAAAATTGGAGAAAAAGAACAAAAACTTAAAAAGAAAAATTAGAAAAGCATAAAAATGATTAGGCCGCCGATTTTAAACTTACTTAAAATCCATGTGTCCCCGGAAGCGGCGCCAAAAACTTGACGTGTGTCGGACTGCGTATGATTTTTATTATGATTTAAGTGCCTTTTTCACTCTTTTATCAAGTTTTAAATTTATAAAACACGATATAACACTAGAATAAAGTTCACTTTCAATATAAAAAACTAGTTATTAAAGTCATTAATACAAAATCAATTAAAAAGTTAACCAAAGTGTGGAAGTCAAAAGTAATACATAAATAACTTGTCTTCACCAAACGATGTAAGAGATTAGCCAAGCATGGCCTTTATTTGACAAAAACTCTTACAATCAATCTTAGATCCCGAGACTACTACACACACTCTAGAGATAGATGATGGGTGAATGTGGTGGATGATGGTGGTATTGTGGTGGTGAAGTGGTGGCAGGTGTGAGAGAAGTGGTTTACCAAGCACCCCTATTTATAGCTGAAAACAGACAGTTTACATGGCCCCGTGCTTGGTAGGCACGTCCCCTTTCCCTCCTTCTTCTATGTCTTCATTTAATGAGCTTGTTAGTCTAGATGCTCACACGGCCCCATGTGTCAACGTCATGGCCCCGTGGCCATTGTACTTGCTGTACTATCCAAGATTTGCGTATCTGGGAGTTGACCACGGCCCCGTGTCTCTTGTCTGCTTCTGTTTTTCTTCTTCTTCCTGGAATCTTGGATGGGGCACGGCCCCATGCCCTGCAGGCACTACCCGTGCTTGACTTCTGACTTGTTGTTTTTGGTCTTGGGATGAAGCTCGGAGGGTTGGTATATTGTATCAACTTCTCTTCAGTATTAATGCTGGTTTTTTCCATTAATTTGTTCCTTTTGTACATTTAAGCTCTTTTAATTCTGAAAATCAAAAGTATACAAATAAACACATTTTTTCCAACATTAGTACTAAAAAAGGGTTGTTTTTATACCTTATTTGATATAATTTATATGTTGCATTTGGCGCATATCAATAACCAACACAAAATCAATACAAACCACGTCAAAACCTCTGAAGAATTAACATCTTGGCTTCTTATCATTCTCCTTGAACAAAGCCAAAAGAGATACACCAGAAACCTTCACAAATCCGGCATAACCCTTACGCCCAAGTCCGGCAATCAAACTCCATCCTGTCACAGTTAAAAACATGGTGTTGAGGTGTGGTGATGAAGATCGTGACGGTGGTTTTGGCAGATGTAGATGATGGGTGAATGTGGGTTGAACGGATGTGATGTCCAGTGGTGGATGGTGAAGGGTGCAGTTCTTTGACAGGGTTGTTAGGTGGCAGTGTTGATGTGATGGTCGTTAAGGAGTGGGGTGTTGGTTGTACTCGGTGGTAGAGTAAGGTAAGCGGTGGTCTTTAGGGTTTGGGTTTGCTAACGGGTGGAGGTAGTACGGTGGTTGTTGGATTTTTCGATGGAGTTGGGTGGTGGTGCGGCGTAGGTTAGAGGTGGTGTAGTCGTGGATCTGGCAACGGTGTTTCTTAGTGATGCACAGTGGTGTTTGGATGGTGAATCTAAGGTGGTGTAGATCGTGGTGGAGTGTCATTAATGGTGGTGTTATTGTTAGTTGAATGTGACGGTGGAGGTTCACAGTGTCGTGGTGGTGATGGGGTTGGTTGTTGTTTGTAGACGGTGGAGATGGTGGGTTCTTTTGTAGTGGTGGAGTTGGAGGATACGGTGGAGAAGATGAGAGTTCTACAACAACAATAATGACAACGACAACAAAGTCATTTCACCACTTTTCTAACAATCAAACAAACGATCAGCAGACGGAAGTATGCAAAGTGTTACAAAGTGTTACAAATTGCAAACGTCAATAAGGCAGGGGTTCATACTTTCCTTAGAGGCATGCAAGTTGATATTTGAGTCTTACCAAAGAGGTGCAAATTGACGTTTCCTCTTTCTTTTATTATAAATCCTTATGTGAGTTTATGTTTTGAAAAGAAATAAAAAAGATTATAAGTTTCACTGTATATACAAGTTTCTCTTGCACATTAAAGTAAAGGATAAATGGTCATGTGATGAACTATTGTTCTTTTAAATGCAAAATAGATTTAGATATATTTTGATTGATAATTTTACACACAATTAAGATTTAAGACACATGAATAAAAGGTCTATGGAGTTAACTTTAAGTTTTTAGGAGGAAAACAAATCTAATTACTACGGAATATCAGTTTCTTCTTTTACTTGTTATAACAAATGTAGTATATTTAAAATAACTCGTTAAACCTTTAAGACCACCCGTAGTGGGGCGGTATTTTTAAAAAAAAATTGAAAAAAAACGCCCCAAAACGCCCCCCCCCCCCATTACACCCGGCGTTATAAGGCGTTTTTTTTTTTTTTAAATTGCATGTTGGCGTTTTATTTAAAACGCTGAAGTGGTCAAATGGAAGGGGCATGTGGCCAATGGGAGTGGTCCAAGGTTTGACTAGCCAATAAGAAAGTAGTTTTTTTTTTTTTTTGTTTAATGATTGGAAGGGGCATTATTATGCATTATGCCCACTACACCACTTTTGCAATAATGTCCCATGCTGACTGGGATGACACGTGTCGAATAATGCCCCATGATGGGGGCATTATTTTGTTTAACCACTACACCCGGTCTAAGAAAACCTTCTATATGCATAAATGTAATAAAAAGTTTCTCTAAACCAATAAATTACACACAATAATTGAATAAAAAAAATCATACAATCATTGAATAAAAAGAAGAAAATTACAAAAGTAGCCATTTTCTTAACGTGTTCTATATTTATAGACATTTCAGAGAGTAAACATTTTTTATATATTTAAAGTGGGTTAGGATATAATAGGAAGTTTATTTGGGTAGGAAACCTAGGAAGTAATCTTGATCATCCATTTATTTAATCAAGTGCTAAGATTAAATGAGTGAAAATGAAGGAAAAAAAAGAGGCGCGTGGGTTTGTTTATGGGTATTCTAGTCAATCCAAGACAATAGTTTCTCTCTCCTCTAATCCCCCCCCCCCATTTTTTAAACGTTAATAACTCTTTCATACGATATTATTTTTTTGTAAAAATTGCACCAAAAAACGAGCGTTTTTTATCTTTAAAACGGGTATACTATTGCTATATTTTCAAAAACCCAGTTGCATAAAACTCAATGAAAAAAAAAAACCTAAAAAATGACATTTTTGTAAAACGCAATGCACAAAAAACACAAAGAAATGTCTTATTTGTAAAACGCAATGGCAAGAAAACACAAATAAATGTCTTATTTCTAAAACGCAATAGCCTAAAAAAAACAAAAAAATTGTACTTTCTAAAACGCAATGGACTGAAAACACATAAAAATATGTTTTACCTAAAACGCAATGCACCAAAAACACAAACAAATGTCTTATTTCTAAAACGCAATAGACTGAAAACACATAAAAATATGTTTTACCTAAAACGCAATGCACCAAAAACACAAACAAATGTCTTATTTCTAAAACGCAATGGCGTGAAAACACTTAAAATGTTTGTTTTCTAAAACGCAATGGACTGAAAACACATAAAAATGTGTTTTACCTAAAACGCAATGCACAAAAAACAAAAAGAAATTTCTTATTTATAAAACGCAATGGCTAGAAAACACTTAAAAATGTCTCATTTCTAAAACGCAATGGCCTAAAAGACAAAAGAAAGTGTTCCCTCTAAAACGCAGTGGACTGAAAACACCTAAAATGTGTTTTACCTAAAACGCAATGACTAAAAACACTTCAAAAATGTGTTTTACCTAAAACGCAATGACTAAAAACACTTAAAAAATGTGTTTTTTCTAAAACGCAATGGCCAGAAAACACATAAAACTCTCTTATTCCTAAAACGCAATGGACACATAAAACTGTCTGTGAACTGTCTGAACCAGAGATTAGCAAATAAAAAATTGTCTGAATTGTCTACGAATTACTCTCTTCGAAATGAGCCAATTTCTGGAAAATTAGACCCCAGCCAGGGGCTCTGCCCCTTGGACCCCGCCAGGGGCTGCCGCCCCTTGGACCCTGCTACCAGGGGCGTTGCCCCCGGACCCCCGCCAAGATCGTAAAACGCAATGACTAAATAAACCCAGATCGTAAAAATAAAATTAAAGAATTTCTTACATGGATTGAAGCCGATTTCTTCAACGATTGACGAAATTTGAATGATATAAACACTTATCAGCGATCGAATCGAACGGTTCGAGTGATTATCTTCAAAATCACGAGAAAAAACAAGATTTTGAATGAAATTAAACTGAGTTTTCTTCAAAAAAAAAAAGCTGAAGAACACGTTGATCGGGTGTTTGAATAATTGATTGGTGACGAAATCGCACTATAATGTAGTGATTATTGAGATAGAAAGTGAAGAAATGGTTGAAGATTGTGGGTTTTGAAAATGATGGGTTTTGATGTCTGGGAAGAAGAAGGAAGAAGAAAATGATAAGATTGACTAAAATACCCTTACTCTTTATTTTAAATTTTGCTACATGTCCTAATCCTATTGCTTCTTATCCTTCCTAGCCAAAATAAACTTTCTATTTGATTCTCACCATATCTACCGTTACATATATGCTTATTAATTAATCACTAACAAATGTATGTTTCGTACAAAACATTAGGATCTCGAATAATCACTTCAATCCATTCGAGAGGAGGTTAGAACTCTTTGCTATTAAAAAGGTTTGTCACGCAACTTGTTGCCCGTTTATCTGTAAAAATCATATATCAACATTTGCTTATTTCTTTCCTTCTACGTTTATGATAATATTCTCCCTTCTATATTTTACATCCCAACTTAATTCATTAGTAACTAACATTAACTGTAATTTACGATACATGATGATTCATAGAAGGAAAAAAAAAGCGAATATCAAAATGTTTGTCAAATCAAACTTTGTTTAAACAGCAACAAACATTTGTATTGATCTTCTTAGATTATTTACTAAATTTGCAACATTTAATTTCTTCAAATATTACTGTTTGAAATTTTATATTGTGTAACTAACTAGTAAATTCCCCCCGCGCATTGCGGCGGGAATCCACTCGGTATCGGTTCAGTTCGCTACGGTATCGATACAATACCGACGCTCAGTATACCAAAAAAAAACTCCAAAAGTACAATACCAACAGTCGATACAATTAATGAGCACAAGTTATTTAACGTATGGGTGCGATTGAAAGTTAAAAAAACACACAAAAAGACAAAATCTACAAAAGAACGCTCATTTTACAATTTTAGCATATATAGGCCTGCTTATTTCAGTAAAGGGAGATAAGGGAGATGGTGGATTTTAGCACCACCACACTATTCACAAGTATGAACTTTGTTATGGGTGTGTGTGAATGTGTAATTAAATTCAGATCAAATTTTAAAATAGGGAATCACCTAAAAACAACACACAAATGGCAAGTGTACCAGACGTGAAATAGTAAAATAAGCAAGACCGAGTATCGAACCTAGGGACTTTAGGTAGCAAACTCTAGAACTTAACCTAAACCGAATTACTAGCCTAGAATTTGTTAGGATTTTGATTTTAATTAACTAATAACCTAAATTAACCCAGATGAATCCAAGATAAAGACTTTGAGCAAATAACCATAAGAACGTGACCAGTGAAATAAACAAACCACATATGCAAGAATCCCTAACGACATTCAATGACTCTCTAGTTTGACAATTACCATTTTTTTTTATTTTAGACCGAATAACCTCTTGTTGAAGAGGATGAATCTATAGTAGTTAGACACTAAGAATGTGACCCATACTCAAAGCCTAAGAACCGATCTATGATGAGCAATTAGATTGTGAATGAAGTGCTAGATAGAAACGAGTCTAACTAAAGATCCAGAATCACACAACTATGGAATTGAAAGGGAAACACTTTAACAACCTGCTAGATGTGAAGCAAGTTCTGAGATGATAAACCAAAACCTAGAATTCTCTAGACGTGAACAAATAGAAAAACCCCAAGTTATCGAGTGTTCAAAACTACCAAACAACGAATAGATAAACCCTAGCAATCCCAAATTATATCTACATTCAATGGAATTGGATGCCCACTTATGTCTACTTATTTTAATTAATTAATTAACCTATATTATTTCTAATGATAAGGTTAAGACGAAAACTGACCAGGTTAATGAATTAACTAATGATTTTAATGTGAATAAGGTGAATCTCTTCTTTATAAACACATCAATATGATAACCAATCAATAAATCACAACAAACAGTAGCACATATTATTAAAATTCAGTAACAAATCAAAACTACTTTACTTCAAAAATGAAACATGGTAAAAGTCAAACCGAAAAAGTCAAAACAAGTGCATTAGTTCATCAAACCTAGACACCTTTATGGATTTAGCCTATAAACATGTTCAAAACAATGAAAGACATATTAAAAGTAAAAAAACATTCTGTTTATACGAAGTTCAAACGAAGAAAAACCGAAAATTAAAGGTATCTAGGGTTCAAAAAGGGTGTAAAAGTACGACCTAAGGTTAAAAATCGAATTTAGATATCGAAGAAATCATTATTGCATTTGAATAGTTTCGTCGTGTATTGCGATAGAGTCTTCAGGTTCTCTCGCGATGCGCCTAGTTGGTGGATAAAGACAAAATAGCTGGTCGGGGCTTTTGATTCCTGCTCAAACTCTAACGAATCTCGCATATCGCGAGACACTCTTCAACCCAGCTTGCGACTCACGAGCCAAATAAATCTTAGAATTTCCAATTTACACCCCTGCACTTCATTGGATGCTCCCGTTTGCTCTTTTCTTGTCCGTTATTTTCTGGTTTTTATTTGGCTCGCGAGCAACCGGGAGCATCCAGTGAAGTATTGGTTGTAAACTAGAAAGAATTAAAAATAAGGGCTACTAAAAAGTTATTATTTTTTGTTCTCAAATATTATTGCATTTGTAAATTGATTAGTTCAAAATGATGTTAAAATTTATGTCTTTTTTTTATAAAATCCCGGTATGCCCAAACCGTGAAACCAAAGTAGAACCATACTGTTAGTAATGGTTTGGTTCGGTTATGTCGGTATTTTCAACGGTTCAGTTACAGTTTTAAATTACTAAAAACCGTTACTACCGATCCCGCTCACAGTTTAACCCAAGAACCGTTCAAATCAGACCATGAACACTAGGGATGAGCATGGTACTGCTTCGGTACCAGTCCCGGAAAAACGGGGAAAATGGATATCGGTACCGAATAAACCCGTAAGGACCAAAATGGGGAAAATGGGCATTGGTAACAAATATACCCGGTACGATACGGTACCGGTACCGGTACCAGTACCAAATGCCCATCCCTGAGGGTGTACGGGGTGTTCTTTAGGGTGTGAATGCGATTCTTGGATCGATTCCTTGACCGTTGAATGCATATGAACACGTATCTTGTGTGGAATCCAAAATACGCGTGTGGATAAGATCACAAAGATGTAATTATAAGTTGTTTTCTGTTACTGATTTGACAAGTACAAAACCGTGAAAACAAACGGGCAGAGCTTCGCCTCAAAGTCTGCAAAGTTACAAATGACCAAGAACCTAAGCTTCTATATATAGGAGTTATGGCTTCGTACGAAGCCATGTGTGGCTCCCTTTGTACGAAGCTGGCCACTTCGTACGAAGATGTAATTATAAGTTGTTTTCTGTTACTATTTGATAAGTACAAAACCGTGAAAACAAACGGGCAGAGCTTCGCCTCAAAGTCTGCAAAGTTACAAATGACCAAGACCCTTAGCTTCTATATATAGGAGTTATGGCTTCGTACGAAGCCATGTGTGGCTCCCTTTGTACGAAGCTGGCCACTTCGTACGAAGTTGTCACAACACACATGTTCTTTATGTATACTTCTGTTCAGCACCAGTCTTGTATCATCTGTTAAGCTACGAAATGCGATTGACGGAAGTGATAGACATTATGCACTCACAAACTCCCCCTTGGAGATTACTACAGTCAATCTCATAGCTTTATGTCTCTCTCTGAGTCTTTTCTAGAAGTGTTGACATTCTCAGCACCACAGACTCTCCCTTTATACTAACAGACTCCCCATAAATCTACTTACAGCTCTATCTACTCCCCCTTTCATTTAACTCTTCCTTCAGGTTCCCCCTTTCTTTAAGCTTTCGTGCTTTCAGCTACTAGGATCGACACCTAGTTCTCACTCTACAAGCTCCTCCAGGATAGTTACCTGACTCTTTGAATGCAACCTCCCCCCTGCTTTGAGCTCGTCTTCAGACTCCCCCTTAAGCTCAGCTATTGGGATCGTAATCTGGCTTTTCCATCTGAAAGATCTCAAACCATTTGTAAAATATTTGACAGTTTAAATTCAGGATTGTAAACCTGGCTCTAATCACAAATATAACAATATGTAATTTCCCAGAAACAACTTGGCTCTCTTCCCCTATCAAACAACTATATATTTGACAGTGAAAGCATCCAAAAATCTCACAGATAATCATCAAGTCCAACTTAAAGTCCTTGGAGATTTTCACAAAGTGTTTTTGATTTTTCATTGAAAACTTTAAGTTTCAAATTAATGAACTCGTTTATTTTTCAGAAACATGTTCAGCATACTTAGATTTTGAAACTCAGCTTTCAGACATCGGTTGTCGAAAATAAAGTAGAAACAAAATCTTTTTTAATTTTTTCAAAGTTTATTCTAAAAACACTCCGAAAATCTTTTTGTGAATCTACTAAAATATAACGCAGTAAAGAAATATTTACAGACAATATTTTTGTTTGAATTCGCGTCAGAAGATCATATCAGTTTATGACGAATCACTCGCACCGTTAAGCTATAAACACTTTAAGGTTTAAACGATTCACTTAGATTGTCAGTATACTGGTCCACTTAAATTCTCACACAAAGTTCAACTGATTCGAGATACGGGATTTAGTGTTTTAAGAATTTAACTTATTCGCGTGTTCCACCTCAGAATATACTCCCGTATCAAGATTCCCTAGATTCAGTCTTACAGGTGAATATACTATATTGATATCTGTACTCTGGGTTAGTGCGAGACCTTGAGAGCTCGGGTATGAACTACCATTCAGTCAAAGAGATGAAGGCTCGATTTGAGGTGTGTCTCACTTAGGGATCCTCTTTACAACTACACTTGATTTATATCTTTCGATATTTTCTCAATTTTTATGCAGAGGGGAAGCTTTTTAAAGCGCATAAAGTATTATACGAGGTCTAGGCCATTGCTGACGCAAAATTAGAAGACCAGGTATTATACCCCAGATATCAAACAGTATAAAGACCTAGTATCTCAGAATCAGGCAACCTCTCAAACGAGATTTCGGAGGTTATCCATATATTCGAGAGATGTTCCCCATGAGATAAGAAAGTTATTGATTTTAGGTTTATATCTCGAAATCAAACTACTAAATGTGTAAAAACCTACTAGCATATCATCAGGGAGACCGTTTATCACATTTTAACATTCCATTTCTTTAGTGTACTGTGATTGTTTTACTGATGTACTATCATTTCCTCTTTTTACACAAAAACTCATTTTGAATTTTCTATTGTTTTTGGCTTTTTCAAATTTTCAAATGTTTTTGTATATATATATTTTTTTAATTTCTTACTCCCCCGAAAATTCAAAACATTTAAAGAAAATCTGACAACCCGATGTAGATAGCTTTATCTCGCCATCCATTTTCAGCTTTACTTGCTCTGTTTTGCAGAAAATACCCCTATGATTTACAACACACTGATTTTTAACAATGTTAAAACCATTTAATCGTTTGTGTAATAACCATGTTGTTCAGCCGTGAGGGTTTCGGCATATTCAATCAACATATTTTTTCAAATTTTTAATTTTAACAAATTTAAAAACAAACACATTTTTTTTTCAATTTTTGACAAAATAAAAACATATTTTTGGTTTTTAAAATTTTTTGATTTTTAGGTTTTTTATGGTTTATTTATATACAAAAAACAAACAAACTCCCTGTTTTTCAGTTGCAGGGATCTGCCGCCTCTCGTGCCAGGTTACTCCTCTGTTCATTCTGACATTCATCCATCTGCTGGAGCACCTGCACGTTCAACCAATTCAATTACTTGAATAATGCAACCCAAGCCTGTTTAGTCTCAGGTAGCTTAATATGTATCTTTCCAGGTAAAACTAGATAATTTATGTCATTCTTCTCAAAAACATTTTCTTTAATTTTCTCATTTTCAAAATTCTGTTTCTTGACCACCCATATTTTACCTTTTAAAACACTCCTTTGATAAAACTTTGAATCATTTTGAATATTTTGATTTGGCACAACAACTTTTGGTTTCCAAAATTGATTTGGTTTTGTCATATCAATCGTTGTTTTCCAACTTTGTTTTGTCTTAAATCTGGGTATCACATGTTTCCAAGATTGTTGTGATTCAGCCTTTGAAATTTTTGGCTTCCAAGTTTGTTTTGATTCAAACTTGGTTGATTTCTGATTCACTACATCAGACTTCCTTTTCGCAACACCAACAGGTTTAAGATTTGGACACTTGCGACCAAGATGTCCAATTTGATCACACTTAAAGCATATCCTCTTTGAAACATTTTCGATATGTTGTTATTGTTTCTTTTGCGCATAGAACTCTTCATATGACTGTCGTCTAAATTGGAGTTCTTTCTCTTCCTCAGAACTTGTTCCGTGAACAAAGTTCGTCTTTTTCTGAAAATTTTTCTTTTCAAACCTTTTCTGGTTATGTTTCTTCTTATAACCCAACCCAACCTTCATATTTTTCTTTTTGTAACTAGATTTGTTATAAAAAGTTTTCTTGCTCTTTTCAACAAATTTTGAAATTTCAGACTTTTCAATTTCTACCAATTTGAAAACTTTGTCAATCTTTTCCGAAATCACATTCTGAATCGAAGCTTCAATATCTGAGAATAATTTGTCTGATCCAATCATGGTATAAGCCAATCCTATTGGATCATCATTCGCTTCTTTCTCAGATTTTGAATTTTTAATTTAATTGTTATGAAAATTTTCCTCATCTTCATCATGTGATTCAGACTTATCTGTTTTGATAGACTCCTCTGTCAGAACGCTTTCAACAACCTTACCTACCACATCTGAATCACCAAGATCATCAGATTTGGTGTAAGTCACATCGATGTTGTCAGGTAATTGGTCAACCATGTTTAATTTTTTTCCACCTTTTCGCCATCATAGAATGTATAATTATCCTCCAACAGTGGTGGAACCTGATGGTATTCTGACCTAATTCCCTTTTTGTTCTTTTCAGACTCTTTACCATCCGATGTGATGTTGAAAATACGTTCCAGAATATATGAAGAAGCATGATAACTTTGAAGTTTATTAACCATTTTTTTCTTTTTCAGCCAGTTCTTGTTTAAGTTTAGCAACATCCTCAATATATTGATTTAGAACCAGTTGTCTTCCTTCATATCTGGCTTCAAGAAATTTAGTTGTTGTCTGACATGCTGACAATCTATCATCCAGACTTTTGACTTTACTCTTCAAAGTTTCATAAGCTTCTTTTACTGTGTGATATGACAATTTCATTCCTTCATACTCTTTGTGCAACTCTTGAATAGTTTTATCTTTTTGAACACATTCGTTGCAATCAGCTAAACACTTTTGTTTTAAAACTTTGTTTTCTTTTTCAAGATTTTCACATTTCTGTGTTAGCTCTTTTTATTTTTCTTTAAAAAATCTCTCATTTTCAAGCATTTCATTACATTTTTCTTTGAAAATCTTTTCCATTTTAGTAAACTCAATGTCTCTTGATCTTAGATTTTTATCCTTTTCAGTACAGGCCCTGCACATCTCCATGCATTTCTTGCACTGTTCATCAGTTTTCTGATCAGATTTATTTAACATTTCAGAAGATTCAGTTTGAATTATTACCTTAGTAGTTGGTACCTCGACTTCTTTTGTCGTCTGCTTCTGATCTTTTTCCTTCACCTGTTGTTCTTCAGCTATAGCTTCACCAACCGGCTTCTTCAGTTTTTCATCAGTTGTTTTCTGACTCTCTTCTTCAGCTAGTTCTTCTTTCTTCACCTCTTCCACCATTTTCTGGCTTTCATCAACAATTTCCTCTACTGTCTTCTTCTTCTTCTTCTCTAAGCTTGCATAGATCATCTTGTTTATTCCTTCCTCTACCTTTTCTTTGTAGTTTGGAATCTCTTCGAGCCTTTTACATCAAACTCCCACAGTTGGAATTGCAGCAACAAGTGCTTCAAAGTCTACCTTTTCATGAGCAAC